>JBBPQP010001310.1:0-11253 GCA_038092555.1 Boletus subgraveolens | reverse complement strand
CACAATCGTCCGTGTCGAACTGTTGAGGAGCAAGGGATTTCGATTTCCTCGTGGCGCGCACAGTTGCCCCATAAACACATTTCCTTATTGTTCACACAGCCGTTGCCTCGTGTCTTTGGCGCTTATTCTTACTCGGATCCCGCCAAGTGACCTCGTTGCCACGACTAGGAAAGCTGCCACCGTCGGCGAAACTTTCCATCTTTCCCAAAGGCAGTCTGCAATTGCTCGTCATATCACGGCTGCGGAACTCGTTTCACGACACATATACGGTTCCCATTAGAACAACTCGCGACGTTCTGTGCGCAAATACGGCACGTTCTCGAAAAGAGCGTGCTCAAACTTTAGACAAATTTATCCACGAAATGGGAGATGAACGTACAACTGTACACCCACTCGAACCACATCATACTCACACGTATGCGCAGCCTGGGTGTTCTCGTGGCCTCCCAGCCTCCCTCCCGGACGCCTCGACCATGCTATAATCAGTGCTATCATGGCGTCGATCCATCGACACGAACGCACATGCAACTAATGTCCAAGGTTCCGCCGACTTGACAGGGACGGGACAGGTCATCCGAATGGCGACCTCACGACCCCGTACGACCATCCCACAGTCACTCATGCTCACTGGGGGAACCCTCCGGGCTGTCAAGAGCTCAAGGCTCACAAACTCGAGCCTTGTTGAACGTAAAACATACGCGATGTTGGACGCCGCGACGGAGGTAGTGTGTGTAATGGGTCGAGTCACGCGACTACAAACCACTCTTCTAGTGACATCCTCGCTTAAAATCTGCCCATCGCTTGATAATGATATGGGAGTAACCGAATTCACCCTCGTCACCGTGATGATCAGTCTTGTCGCCAACATCCTGTCGTGTTTGACAGCAGGAGGAGTCGAAGTGCCAGAACGCATGGGAAGAAGGTCGTTGCGTACCGGGAGAGAGAGGAGATGAATAAACATCCATCCGAGTTAAGTAATCTCGTCTGACATGACGACGATCAGAAGACCGGAAAGACATCCAAATCGGAGAGCAGTATGGTCGTGTCGGGTCCATTTGGAAATGATAGTGATGATGATGTCGTAGAGCATCAAACAAATAACTCACGGTAAACCCAATATGTTTATCAACTTAATCCAACAACAGATCGTTTCGAGGCAGAAAGTACGGACAAAGACAAACCCGAACGGATTGTTGTCTATTATTTTTTCGACTCTTTTCGGCTTGCACCATGATCTTGGCGCGTTTTTAACATTGTTTGGAACTCACTCGTTTTTTTTTTGCTTCGATCATCATGGTCGCCATGAAGAGCCCGCATGAGCCGTTACCACGGTCTACCAGCATGAGAAACGACCTTTTTAGGCCATCAACCGTCTCCGTACATCAGTCAAACCCACAGGAGAAGATGTATATACCATGTCTGGCAGACCATCGTTTCGCTTTCATCAACCAACCAGAGAAATTCCTTGAAATGCAGGTTTGTTTCGAGCTAGCCAAGCACTGCGAGCGGTGATGAACATGGCTACGAGGGATAACAGGAAACACACACCGTACGGGCGCAATTGGTAAACCAAGGACGAGCCACTGTTCGCTAATTGTCTCGAGATGATGCGGGCAGAGGTGACAAATGGTCGTGGAAGTCACAAGGCAAAAAGATGTCAAGAAAGTTGTTGTCGCCAAGTTGTTGAGTGGACACCATGAAGGCGCTTGGGTTTGGGGAGGCAGGCAGATATACTTTCGCATGGGCCCTTCATGATATGTACCCGAGAGTGCAACACACGACGGTCAATGCGAGTGCTCCTACGGTGAGTTATCCCGAGGAACCTAGTGTCTATATAGTACACTTGACTCTGGAGCGACACAGTTGTGCATATCTTATGGATAAATGTCGAGAGACCGAGGAATGGGGACCGTACTTGTAACGCGCGCCTCTGCTGCCGAGGCGTGACGAGCTGTGTCTCGATGCGTTCCTGAGGGTTACCGCCAATAATGGCGCTACGGCCGAATCCGATCAAGGTGAGCTGGGACAAGCTCGCTCGTGTCCGATCCTTCCTGCGCGTCACCTCGCTCGTGGAATGCAAGTATCTCCTGAGAGCGTTGGGATTCGCCGACTTCCCGAAGAAGCGTCTATATTTGGGCAAAGCCTTGCAGAAATAACAAAGCCAAATAACATACATATAACGGACGCACCTGTGGCAGCCATCCACGCGCGACCCTTCATGAATCATGATCGCCAGAACGAGACTCTACTTTCTCAAAAATGCCGAATTCAGAGTGTGGCTCAACGACGAAAAGGACAGTCTGTCACGTGTACGCATCTACCCCGGTCCTAGTCTACGCCAGACACGTTGAGCTTCTCCCCTTTTTCTCTGAAACGATAGTACTTTGACGAAGTCGGGCGAGAGACTGGTGCGAATGCGCCGATCTACCTGTTCCACTGTGGTACCGGTGTCACATGGTAATTCTCCTCGTTGAAAACGTCACCGTTACTCTCGCAAGTTTGTTTCGGCGTGGAACAAAGAGAGACTATACAGCGTCTGACAAGATCAGTGCCCCTCCCGCATGTCATGTTCATGTCCCTTGACGTGTTTCATCGCAACAGAGGGCTTGTATCGCGATGCAGCAACGATGGCTAGTTCCGCTGTCATCCAGACTGCTTACTAGTGGTCGTTCTCTGAAAAGCCGGGATCGAGCGCACACGACAATGTATTGAACACCACTCGCGAGATCGATTCGGCGGTGTGTCACCCCCCCGGGGGTGCTAGTGGTCACTGAGCATCGGAACAACAAGGTTATGAATGCGACTTCAAACGGAAACGGGATCGTTCAGAGGCGAGGTAATGTTCGGA
Organism: Boletus subgraveolens; assembly: GCA_038092555.1. NCBI lineage: Eukaryota > Fungi > Basidiomycota > Agaricomycetes > Boletales > Boletaceae > Boletus > Boletus subgraveolens. The sequence goes on along the minus strand of JBBPQP010001310.1, from coordinate 8,405 downwards.
AGACATGGTGGGACCGAAAGAAATGGGACAAGATGGGATCTTGGAGAAGAAAGTCACGCAAAGAGAGATTGATCGTGCATTTCAGGGAAAATGGGGCGATAGGTATGAAGCGAATAGATCGACGTTGCTTGAGGGTGAGGATAGTTTCAAAGATCGGCTGTGGTTTCTTTCTTTCTCTTACCGAACTTTGTCGCTGACGCTTGCGACAGCGTGGCACGGCGGTATGCTTCTCAGAAACGATTTGAGGAGAAGCGTTCCGTAGCACGAGAAGACAAGGTGACCATGGCCATGTATCAACAGCTTCGAGCTTAGCAAAGGCTGGATAGTCTTACATCCGGTTCACTGCTTCATTGTCTTCTGTCCGTTCATGTGTCATGCGGTGTCGTGACTACCCATACTTTAAGCCACCCTTGCCAAGTAATTATGTCATGTACTCTTCTCCCAAGACGTATGGTTCCACTTTGGCTCCGATTCGGCACGACGATGGCACAACCTCTCATATGGTCGAATGCATGTAAACCTATGCCCCGTCACCAGAGTCTAATCCCTGTACCAGAAACTGAGCATCGAGACGCTGACGTCCTCACCAAAAGTTGGCTGGGTTACACGAACATTCGACTACATCACTAGATGCATATCGTCTTACTAGAGTCTCGTTCTGTGCGCTTGGATCATCTCTCGTCAATCAGACTCTGTCCTCCAATCACAACCTCCGTGTGGGTGTAGACTTCATGAATGATCGTTGAGTGGGTATCATGGCGAGCTCGATTATAGCCTAGATCAATGGGTCACGTCATGTGCACCTGAGCGGATACACAACATCCATGCGGGTAACCTGATCGAAATGGCAGGCATGCGGATCCAGATCGTAGCATCGCCTGATCCATCGTGATGCTGATCCACTGTGAGTTCAATAATCTAAGCTAAAATAAATCACGCGCACCACAACATGGACCCCCGTGGCCGAGGGTTGAGATGGGTTGTTCTGCTGCTGCGCCTAATACGACGTGAACTCTCGTGACGAGGTCCGCTATCACCAGAAAAAAGACGTACAGGGTCAGCTTCTTGTGCACCAGCAGGACCCTGTCCGCTACGAGACGACTCGTTGGCATGGTTGGGAACAGTTGCCTTGGGCTTAGGGGCCGATTTACGCTGTAGTGTCTGAAGTGAGTCGCTGCATACAAACCCGAGGCACGACGAACTTTTTTGTTTCCAGCATATTTCGCCACCGTTCGCTAGCGTGATATGTTAGACATACCACATCCGATTGTTTATTAAAGAAGAGCACTCACCCGCTTACGTTTACCAGCGGCCATCCATGAGGGTCCCTCGTTTGTGTCATCCACTCTCGGTTGCGAGTGGGAAGGAGACCGATTATCAGTAGGTTGGCGCGAGCCTCTGGAAGGTCGATCAGGCTTATGTGAAGCAGGGTCCTTCCTGCCCATTCTTTGTAGCCACTTTTTAAATATTGAGTAGCCATGTGATGACTGGACAACGTCGAGATTTTGCCCTGCACGTTCCTCCAGAGGGGAAGTCACTGGTGGGACATCTGAGAAGTGTGATATGCCATGGAAAGGCAGTAACTCACCCTCCTGGGAATGGTCAGAGGACAGTGGCTGCAGTATAGCGTCAACACGGAAGCAAGATAAGAGTGAAGCGGACCGCCACCTCGTCAAAGTCGAACTGAGGACCGGGCGTGCTCGATGGGACCTCAACCTATGCTACAGTGAGAACTTGCTTCAAGAGGGAAACGAACAAACCGATACCTCGAGGGGATCATCCCCATCTTTCCCAGGATGTTCCTATTGTACATACACATTGGTGTTAGCGCAGCTTTTTCAGTGACGGCAAGACAAACTCAGTAGGCTGGGACTCACATGGAAAGGACCATACGACTCCGGGAGGATCTTGTTGAGATCACGAATGACAATTTTCCCGTCGCGCCGTCGCCCGGTCGCAATACGGCTGCTGTCTGGAGAGATAGCAATGGACTGTAACTCTCCACTGTCCTCAATGACAGGGCCAATTTGAGTTAGCGTCGATGTGTCCAGGAACAGGATTGAATTCCGTGTGAAAGTAGCAATGAATTTGCCGTTGGCGGCAAGGGCAATAGAGGGGACTTTGTTGTTGTTGTGACCGAGAATGGATGATTCGGCAAGCTGGGACCCAGCGAAGACATCGAAAGACTTGATTTTGTTGTCGTGCGACGCGGAAAAAATTTGCTGGCCGTCGGTTGACCATGCGAGGGGAGTGACCGCGCTCCAAGCCGGTATGTTAGTCTCAATAGTAACGAGTTCATCACCATTGTGACTGTCGAACATGCGAATCGAGCGAAGATGGCATGCAGTGGCAAACCGTTCGCCATTTGGTGAGAATTTGATTCCGGTGACCCAATCGTCGTGTTGGAGCGGGCCAACGAGTCTCTCTCCGCTTGTGATGTCCCAAATATTCGCTTGCTTTTTTGTGGTCCCGGTTGCAAATCTGGCCGAATCAGGAGACACGTCGATCGCAGCCACATCATTTGCATGCTCCACGTCGACGACCTTTCCTTGCATTTCTTTGTCCCATACACTTGCCCCCTCGCTGGTCCCACATACAATCCACTTTTGATCCGTCGACACTGAAATGGCATACACCGCTATTCCCACTTGCCTTCTGACCTCTTGACCGTCTGCGAGTCGCCACTGTTGAATCCCATGGTCGCTCCCGCCGAAAACATGCATTCCGTCGGGGTGGAAAGAGACTGCATATACAAGGCCAGAATGACCGATGTCAAGTACTATTGCTTGGTCTTGCTGAATGGTCAGCATTGCTCAACCACCCCTTGGAGCTGCCACGCACCGGTATTCGTCGACGACATCATCAATGGTACACAATCGTCCGTGTCGAAATATCAAGGACTAAGACGTTTATACTTCCTTTTCGTCCACAAAATCGTTCCGTGATCACGTTTCCTTATTCTGGTTTGTTCACACAGCCGCTGCCTCGTGTCTTTGGTGCTTATTCTTACTTGGCCCAGCGACTTCGTTGTGACGGGTAGCCGGTCAACACCGGCGAAACCCTCCGTCATTTTCAAACGCAGTCGGCGATTGCCCGTCGCCGTGTCTCGGCTGCGGGACTCGACGTACAATCCACATTGGACCGGCTCGCGACATATCCCGCACAAAACCTCATTCTCGGAAGGGCTTAATTAAACTCCAGATGAATGTACGTCTGCGCATGCACTCAATCCACGTCACACTCGCATGTATGCGTAGCCTGGTCGTTCTCGCGCTTCCTACGTGACTCGAATGGCAATGTCCTCAGACGTTCAATGACAACTTCCTTGGTTCATCACGAGCAGACTGTCTCTGTCACCGCATAGAAGAGGTTATCGTTGAAATGTTCCTCTGCTGGAGAGCTCAAGCCGCTTCATAGGCTCGGTTTCCGTCCTGTTTGTTTCCTACTTCGCCTCGTATTTGGTGTTGTTCCGGGTGTATAGACGGTCTCTTCTAGCCTCTTTTCCAGACACTCTTTGGTTCTTTCATAACCCAACCTATGCGTCATTCACTTCGTAAATATTAGGTATGACATCCAAATTGCTCACGGCCTTCTTCCTCTTCCCCTCAAGTCGTCCCTCCTTGCTGTCTTCAGCGGATCGGTTCAATTCTTTCGTTCAATTCCTAACGAGTCATCCAGTCATGCTCGTCCTAATATTCCAAGCAGACTATCTTCCTCTGACTCTTGTCGTAAATTTTATTCACACCCTGCTGGTCAGGCAGACAAAGAGTCCCCAGGCTTGTTCTCTTGGGCCAGAGGACGCGCAAGATCCAAGCCGCCCCGCCCTCTTTAATTTTGTCGTCTGTACCCTCGACCGGTCCTTCTGTCGACGACTCATAGTCACTCGATCTCAGGTCCTTTTGCCACGTTCATGTAGACTTTCCCCCGCCCACAGTCGAATAAGAACGTTGCCGCAGTACATCTGCCAAGTCTTCGGCCTCATTTTTTCGCTGGGACGCATCCCTGGATGATTCATAGTCCAAAGAAGATGAAGAGGCTCATGGCGATGGCGAATCCGTCCCGAAACCTGATCGTAAGAGGACAATGACTGCATCGGAACACCACAACGTTGCTTGGCGGTGGAGATAGTTTCAAAGCCCAGTGATGAGTTTCTTTTTCTCACCACGCTTTGTTGCTGACGCTTACGACAACACTGGTTACATAGCACGAGATGAAAAGGTAGTGACAGCGTGTGGACGTGCCATCGCGATGCGCGAGCAAGAGACCATGGACATGTTCCAACATAGTTCGGATAGTCGGGTTTATTAACACTCATACTAATGCTAACTTGCAAGATGTGACACAAACTCGAATACACCTATATCCATATGCTCCCGATCCGGTATGGAATCCGCGTGGATCGCATTGAATTACCTGGATCAATGCATCTCGTCATGTGTACCTGAGCGAATACATAACACCCATGCGGGTAACCTGATCGAAATTGTAGGTATCCAGATCGAGAGGGCGTTGAGAGACCAGGGAATGGGGACTGTTCTTGTGACGTGCACCTCTAAGCGTCTCCCCATATTTGGGCAAAGCCTTGTAGAAATAACACAGCCAAACAACTTACTACCGACTGCTCCACGTGCACGAAACCTAGCACGAGACTTTCCTTTCTCAAAAACACCTTCGTATGATCAGAACGACTGTCTTCTGATCTCGAGGTTTTATGTCCGATTTGGGGAGACTACAAAAACACCGAATTCTGAGCATGGTTCAACGACAAGAGGGATGTCTATCGCACACACCGCTTTGCCTCGTCAGACACGTTGAGCCTCCCCTTTTTTGTGAATCCACAGTGCTTTGACGAACTCTCGAGCGAGCGATAGACAGCGGGCGTGCGGGTATGCCGATCCACCTGTTCTAACGGGGTGCCGTTCACGCGTGATAAATCGATAATGACCCCCTGTTGAAAACGCTTACAGCTACTTTCACTTTGTTCATGTAACAAATAGGGACTCCGCACTGTCAACCCCCCTCGTGCATGTCATGCGCAGGTTCTTTGATGCACTGTATCACAACAGAGGGCTTGTATGCTGACGCAGCAGAGACGGCTGGCTCCTCTGTCAATCAGACTGCTTACCAGTGGCCGTTTGCTGAAAAGGGATCGAGCGCGCATGCCAACGCATTGCGCACCCCACGATTCGGCGACGTGTCACCCCTCGGGGTGCCGGTGGACATACTCAGCCGGCCGCTAGCGAGCGTGCTCGCATTCCCATCCGCTTCGGACCTCGTCCTCGCGAGAGAGGCTGTACGGGAATACCAAGCTTCGGAACGTGACCTCACACGGAGACGAGATCGTTCAGAGGCAAAGGAACGTTCGGAAGATATGGTGCGACCGAAAGAAATGGGACAGGATGGGATGTTGGAGAAGAAACGTGCACAAAGAGAGGATGATCGCGCGCTCGAGGCAGAAGGGGACGATGGGTATGCAGTGGACAGATCGACATCGCTTGGGGGTGAGGATAGTTTCAAAGATCAGTGATGAGTTTCTTTCTCTCATAGAGCACTGTTTCTGACACTTGCGACAGCGTGGCACGGCGGGATGCTTCCCAGAAACAATTCGGGGAGAAGCATTCCATGGCACGAGAAGACAAGGTGACGACAGCGCATGAATGTTCCGTCGCGATACGCGAGAAAGACAAGGCGACCATGGACGTGTTTCAACGACTTCAAGCTAAAAAAAATTGGATAGTCTTACACCCCTTGTGCGTATTATCGTGAGCACACACTCATGCTCTCATCATATACTGGTAATACATGGTTCATTGCTTACATTGTCTTCTGTCCGTTTATGCGTCATGCGGTGTTGCAACTATGCATCTTTTAAGCCACCCTTACCAAGTAGTAATGTCATGTACCCTTCTCCCGAGACGTATACTTCCACTTTGGCTCCGATTCAGTATGGCGATGGCACCACCTCTCACATGCTTGGATGCATGTAAACCTATGCCCCGCCACCAGAGTCTAATTTCTGTACCAGAAATTGAATATCGAGACGCTGACGTCCTCACCAAAAGTTAGGTGGGTTACACGAACATCCGACTACACTGGCAGAAGCATATCCTCATCTTACTAGAGTCTCGTTCTGTACGCTTGGATCATCTCTCGTCAATCAGACACTGTCCTCCAATCACAACCTCCGTGTGGGTGTAGACTTCATCAATGATCATCGAGTGGGTATCATGGCGAGCTCGATTATCACCTAGATCAATGAGTCACGTCATGTGCACCTGAGCGAATACACAACATCCATGCAGGTAACCTGATCGAAATGGCAGGCATCCGGATCCAGATCGTAGCATCCCCTGATCCATCCTGATGCTGATCCTTTGTGAGTCTTAGAGTATATGTAAGCCAAAATAAATCACGCGCACCACTATATGGACCCCCGCAGCCAAGGGTTGAGATAGGTTGTTCTCCTGTTGCGCCTAGTAGGACGTGAACTGTCGTGACGAGGTCCACCATCACCAAGAAAAAAAGACGTACGGAGCCGGCTTCCTGTGCATCCGCAGGACCTTGTCCACTACGAGACGCTTCATTAGGGTCTTTGAGAACAGTTGTCTTGGGGGCCAATTTACGCTGTAGTGTCTGAAATGAGTCGCTGCAAAACAAACCAGAGACATAATGAACCTTTTCGTTTCTGGCATATTTCGCCACCGTTCGCTAACGTGATATGTTAGATATACCACATCCGATCGTCCATCAAGGAAGAATACTCACCCGCTTACGTTTACCAGCAGCCATCCGCGACGGCCCCTTGTTTGCGTCATCCACTCTCGGTTGCGAGTGGGAAGGAAATCGATTATCAGCAAAGTGGTGCGAGCCTCTGGAAGGTTGATCAGGCTTATGAGAAGTGGGGTCCTTCTTGCTCTTCCTTTGTAGCCACTTTTTGAATGTTGAATAGCTACGCGATGACTGGACAGCGTCGACATTTTGCTCTGCAAATCCCTCTGGAGAGTAGATGACTGGTGGGACATCTGAAAAGCGCGATCTGCCATGGGAAGGCGGTAACTCACCTTCTTGGGAATGGTCAGAGGACAATGGCTACGGTGGGGTCAACACGGAAGCAAGATAAGAATGAAGCGAATGCCCACCTCGTCAAAGTCGAACTGAGGACCAGGGCTCGACGGGACCTCAACCTATGCTATTGTTAGAACTTGCTTCAAGGGGGAAACGAACAAACCGATACCTTGAGGGGATCATCGCCATCTTTCCCAGGATGCCCCTGTTGTACATATACATTAGTGTTAGCGCAACTCTTTCCGTGACGGTAAAACAAACTCAGTAGGCTGGGACTCACATGGAAAGGACCATACAGCTCAGGGAGTATCTTGCCGAGATCACGAATGACAATTTTCCCGTCATCCCGCCGCCCAGTCGCAACACGAATGCTATCTGGAGAGATAGCAATGGACTGTAACTCGTCACTGTCCTCGATGATAGGGCCAATCCGAGTTAGCGTCGATGTGTCCAGGAACAAGATTGAACGCCGTGCGAAAGTGGCAATGAATTTGCCGTTGGTGGCTAGGGCAATAGAGTAGACGTCGTCGTCGTCATCGTCATGGAGAATCGATGATTCTGCAAGCTGGGACCCAGTGGAGACGTCGAAAGACTTGATTTTGTTCCTGGAGGAGGCAGAAAAAATTTGCTGACCGTCGCTTGACCACGCGAGGGGAGTGATCCCGCCACGATCAGGTATGGTTGTCTTGATAGTGACGAGCTGGTCGCCATTGCGACTGTCGAAAATACCGATCGGGCCACCAAGGCAGGCGGTGGCGATCCTCTCGCCATCTGGGGAGAATTTGATTCCGGTGACCGCACCGTCGTGTTTGAGCGGGCCAACGAGTTTCTTCCCGCTTGTGATGTCCCAAATATTCGCCTCCTTCGCATAGGTCCCGGTCGCAAACCTGGTCGAATCGGGGGACACGTCCACCGCATACACGAAATTTGTATGCTCGACGTCGACAACCTTTTCTTGCATCTCTTCGTCCCACACACTTGCCCCCTCACTGGTCCCACATACAATCCACTTTTGATTGCTCGACACAGAAATGGCAAACACTACCATTCCTGCTTGCCTTCTGACCTCTTGACCGTCTGCCAGTTGCCACCGTCGAATCCCATCCCCACCTCCGCCCAAAACATGCATCCCGTCGGGGTGGAAAGAGACTGCATGTACAACGCCAGAGCGACCGATGTCAAGTACCATTGTTAGGTCTTACTGAATGGTCAGTATTGCTCAACCCTCCTCAGAGCTGCCACGCACCGGTATTTGTCGACGACATCACCAATGGTACACAATAGCCCGCGTTGAAATATTGAGGAAAAGGGGGTTTCGTTTGCTCGTGGTGCGCACAGTT
>JBBPQP010001309.1:0-11263 GCA_038092555.1 Boletus subgraveolens | reverse complement strand
GACTTCTTTGCTGACCGTTGAGTGAACACCCTAATGAGCTCAACCATGGACGGGCTTCAAGTTATCAGGACGCATACGAATGCTGCGAGGCGACTTCACGAACTGCAGTAACTGCACGGTTGAAACTTGATGTCCAGCATTGCATTTACATGTATTCCATTGAATCGCCTGGATTGCTGTATCTCATCTTCCGTACCTGAGTAACAACACATCCACGCGGGAAACGCGACCGAAAGGATAGCATTGCCTGACTCTCGCCGATGCTGATCTACTGTGAGTCTGACAACATATTTAAAAGGAAGATACGCACTGTTAGATGGACCCTCCTGCCTGTTGGTTGGGATGGGTCGTTCCCTTGTTGTGCCTAATAGAATATGAGCTGTCATAACGAAGCCTACCATCACCAGAGAAAGACGTACAGGACCCGCTGGCTTTGGATCTGGAGGACCTTGCCCCGTGCGCGAGGTGCTCTTGTTCGGGTGCTTAGGAACAGCAGGCTTGGTAGACGATTTAGGCTGTAACAATGTGATGAGTGATTGGGAACAAACTCGGGGAACAACTAGCCTGTCGTTTTACAACGGGTTTCGCGACCGCTCGCTAACATGATATGTTAGACGCGCCCCATCCTTTCATCTATCAAGGAAGAGCGCTCACTTTCTGACGTTGACCTGCAGCCATTGTCGAAGGACCCTCATTGGCAACATTTGCTCTCACCGGTGACTGGGAACGGGATTGAAGATCGGCGGACCGACGCAAATTTCTAGAGGGTCGATCGGGGCTGTGCAATACTGGCTCCTTTTTATTCTTCCTCTGTAGCCACTTTTTAAATATTGATCGGCCCCACGATGAATCAGCAGTATCGATATTTTTTTCCGGACGCGCCTCTGGAAGGGGGGTCGCTGGTATTGTACGTGACGATGGTGATCTAGCGTGAAACGAGTCGACTGGTGGGGGATCGTCGCCACGAGGATGAGTAGGGGATGTCGGGGACGGTGGCTGCGGCAGTGTCAACACGGAAATAAGAGAAGAATGTAGGATCACCAACTTCGTCAAAGTTGAATTCAGGACCGGCCGCGCTCGACGGCACCTCGACCTATGCCATTGTGAGAACTGGTTTCGAAGCGAAAAAGACCAACTCGTACGTCGAGCTCACTACCGCCATTTTCGCCGTGGGTCTCCGACTCGACTCGACTCGACTGGATTTCCCGGAATTCTCAAGTTCCTGATATACGTACACAGCGAAGGAGTCAGTGCAACTCTTTTGGTAGCAGAATGACAAACTCCTACCGGATTAGAATCTGGTAGTTTTTGTCATGGTCTTCCGAGGTCGAGGGTTGCTTGTCTTGTTGCCCTTCCTTGGGAGTAGCCTGCTAACATAGTGTGTCAGCGTAAGAGACAGTGTGGGACTACTCCGAGATGTCTGTACAAATACTTACATAGAATGAACCATACGAGTCGGGAAGGATACTGCTAAGATTACGAATGACGATTTTCCCGTCACGTCGTCCGACAGCAAGATAGCTGCTATCTGCAGAGATGATAATTGACTGTATGCCTCCGTTGTCCTCGACAACAGGGACAATCTGAGAGAGAGTCGACGTATCCAGGAACAAGACAGAACGTGATGTGAAGGTAGTGATGAAATTTTCGTTGGCAGTCTGTGGCGGTGTGCTCGCCGTTTGGGGAGAATCTGATTCCAGTGACATCCTTGTCGAGCTGGAGTGGGCCAACAAGTCTCTTCCCGCTTGTGATGCTCCAAATGCTCGCATTCTTGTCACTCCCTCCAGTCCCAGTGGCAAACCTACCTGAATCAGGGGAGACGTCAACCGTATATACCGAGTTTCTGCCCTCCACATTGATGGCCTTTTCCTGGATTTCTGTGTCCCACACATTTGCCCCTTCCCCAGTCCCACACACTATCCATCGGTGATCTCTCGCCACAGAAATGGCAAGTATTATGCCCATTCCCGTTTGCTTCCCCACCTCTTGACCGTCTGTAAGTCGCCATCGTCGAATCCAATCACTACTCCCGCCCAAAACAGGTATTCCATCAGCCTGGAATGCGACTGCCCACACGGGTCCAGAGTTACCGGTGTCAAGCACCATTGAATGGTCTTACTGAATTGTGAGCATTGCAAATCACTTCTCAGAACTGCTACGCACCAGTCTTTGTCGACGACATGCTCACCAATGGTACACAATTGTTGGTGTCAAAGTGCCAAGGAACAAGATGTTTTGGTTTACTTGCAATGCGTGAAGTTCATTCACACACGTTTCCTTATTCCACGCAGCCACCTCGTGTCCTTGCCGCTTATTCCCACTCGGACCCCAGCCAGGTGACCGCGCTACGACTACCAAGAAAGCAGTTGACACCGGTGAAACTTTTCCAAGGGCAGTGTGCGATTACTCGTCATGTCTCGGCTGCAGGACGTGGTTCATGATGGGTGTACAACCCGTGGCAGTAGTAGACCAACTCCTGACACACCGCGCACAAAATATGGCACATTCTCGGAGACGGTGCGCTCATACTTCAGATCAACGTTTTCCATAAATTGGGAGATAAATGTGTGTTTGCACACATACTCGGACCACGTCACATTGACGGGCTGGTGTTCTCACCGAACACGTCCCCTAAATTGTCATAAAATTTCGATGGTGTTTTATGACAACTTGGAAGACGTGTTCGTTCGGTTCGTATGACTGACTGGCCTACACACCAGTTCCAGAAACGGGAACTCAAACTCGTTACCCTAGTGTGTCGCTGACTTGCGGAGAATAGAAGGTCTTTATCTGGTGCTTAGCAGGCTCTCGTCGCATCATCTATGGTCGTGTGACGGACATGAGACCCGCCGGGACGGACAGGTATGCAAGACTGCTGGGGCGGTGTGGAGCTATTATGAACTTGGTGCGTAGGTGGAGGCCCCGGATCTGCACGGAGTGAACTCATTCGGGTTCAGGATAACCAGGGATTTCTCATCATTCGATGTCTAGTCGTGAATGTTGCTCCTAGGCCATCGACACCCTCAGTCAATTGACTCGGCGGTGCCATACTGACCCAGACAAGTTTACGCTCGTTCGTTCCTTCAGAGAGACACGCGTTGCAAGAACCATCAAAGTGTTCTTGACGATGCCGCGTTCGCACTTAATCAAATCGTATTCTCACGGACGCAACGAATGACAATGGACATCTCCATCCTGTATCATCCACGTTTGTCGTGGCGCAACCAGGAAATAACCGTACGACGTAATGCATAGCATACTTCCTAACACATGAGGACCATGACATACGACGACTGACAACGACAACAGCCAACCCCAGACCGACAAGTGAGAGGTACCTAGAGCATCTTAGAGCTTGCCGAGAGAGGCTGCGTTGGGGTTCAGGCCAGCGGCCTTGGCACGTTTGCGGAACATCTGGGTAGACTTGTTACCACGGATACCACCACCCCACTGACGACGCTGCTCTTCATACTTGTCAGAGCTGTAAGAATGCCGTCAGGTTTATACGAACTACTAGTGCGTGGTAGGACTCACAAGTTGGCCTTGGCAGCACTGATGAGGGTAGCGAGTTCGCGCTGGTCCTCGCTCTTGACGTCCTGGAGGGCCAAGACAGAAGCGGTCTTCTTGTGGACGACCGTGCCGAGACGAGCCTTGCCCTTGACGATCACATAAGGGATACCCATCTTGCGACAGAGCGCAGGGAGAAAGACGACGAGTTCGATAGGGTCGACATCGTGTGCAATGACGACGAGAGAAGCCTTCTTGGCTTCGATGAGGGCAACGATGTGGTTGAGACCATATTTGACATAGAGAGGCTTCTTCTCCTTTGCTGCCTCCTTTTGCTCGGCGGTGGCCTTGGCGATGGTTTCGAGACGTTCCTTCTTCTCAGCCTTGGTCTCGGGGCGGTATCTAGACGATCGATAAGAACACGTCAGGTCCTATCGAGATGTAGACATACTTGTTGAGAAGCTTGAACAACTGGGTAGCGGTGTTCTTGTCCAAGGTGTGCGAGAACTGCGCAATGGCAGGAGGCACCTTGAGACGCTGGCTAAGGATAACCTTTTGACGTTGAAGACGAATGTATTCGGGCCACTTGACGAAGCGGGTCAAGTCGGTCTTGGGACGGATGTCCTGACCTGCAACACTGATCAACGGTCCGTCGTATCGGAGCAAGCATGAGCGACATACCGATACCAAAGTTACGGGACTTGGACTCGAAGAGAGGGTTTTTCGTGGACTTGGCAGCCCTGTTGGCAGAGCCAGGTGCGGGGGCGGGTTTCTTGCCTGAGCCGGGTTTGGATTTGGGGGGCTGGTCATTGAGACGAGAGCACAGTTAGTCGCACGTTCATCACAAGGACGGACGGAAGCGATCGCCACTGTGTCTCGGAGCTCTAGCACTCTGCTCAGAATTGAGCGAGTCCAGCAATAACGAAAGCGTCCTCGTCGTGAAACTCTGCTTTCGTGGGCACGTATGGCCATGGGTTGCTGAACCGACTGTGATCAAAAACTTGGTTAGAGGTGCACCCCAGTTCCATCCAAAGTATGTACTTGCCATCCATCCAATAATTGAATGTTCATGGATGTGTCGGTGCCAGGGGATTCCGAGACGCAGTTTTGAATGTCCAATGTCGACTCACCATCTTTTTTTCTTCTTTGAGGCTGGTGTCGAGGTCTTGAGAGGGAGGTCGGCGACGGGTGGAGTCAATCACGCTCACCGATATGCATGTATATTTCAAACTCCGCTCGGATCCGGCCGAGAGTATGATTCCTTACATAATCCATCCCGGTTACACCCACTCCCTATAGAAGATGCTCTCGTCTGCCCTCCTCCGACGCGCCACCCGTGGGCCCCGTCTCTTCTCCACCGCCCGTCCCTCGCCCCCGCCCCAATCCCGGGCCGGTATCCTCCGCACCTTCCTCCTCGTCAGCACAGTCTCTCTCGGCGCCTACACCGTCGGCGCACTCTTCCCGCACCCCTACTTCACCTTCATTGCTCCCCGTTCCGCACCTGGTCCACCCTCCGACCCCGACTCACCCGACTCCCTCGCCTACACTGCCGATCTCGAACGCACCCTCCAATCTCTTCCCCTCCTCCAATCCCTCCGCACCGCCCCCGACGCCGATGACTGGTATGAAGTCCGTCCGTACCGAAACTTCCCAGAGGAACGACGAGTGAACAATCTCTCCGCGGGGGCATTGAGGGGACCGGGCAAGTTGGCGTTGATGCCGATGGTAAGAGCGAGGTGGGACGAGACCGAGGCGGTGGTGTTCACACATGTTGGGAGGGGACTGTGTGGACATGACGGGATCGTTCATGGAGGGTTGCTCGCGACGCTTTTGGATGAGAGTTTGGCGAGAACGGTGCGTTGGGCGGAGAGTTGGTCCTATACTTGGTTGGCAATGTTTTTGTTGAACGTCGAATGACTAGGCGATCAATAATTTGCCTGACAAAATTGGGGTCACTGCGAAACTGTCGATCAGTTACAAGGCCCCGACATTTGCGGACCAGGTAGGGACCCCGTGTCATGGTCCAGCCTTGCTCATCCAAACCAGCGTCGGTAGTTTATCGTGATCAAGATCCGTCTAGATGAGAAGAACGGCCGTAAAGCAAACGTTTCTGGACGCGTCGAAGACCTCAAGGGAAACCTCCTCGTCGAAGCCAAGTAAGTACACTCATCCACCTTTGGAAGCACGTGTTCAATGGGATCGTCCCAGTGCCATGTTCGTACAACCAAAGTACTCGAAAATGCTTAGCAACTCTGTCGTAAAGAAAGCCATGGGCGAGCCAGAACCGAGGAAAAAGGACCCAGTCTTGTTGGCCGAGGGTATACCCCCACCCGCTGCTAAATCGTAGATCTGTGAGAGTCGCAACTTTCTGGGGGGCTGATCTTTCCACTTGCTCATAGACATAGAGAACACGAAACGCGCCATATCAGAGCTCTGGATTTACCACACGCGTTGGAATACCCCACACATACTGAATTTAATCTATGGCTTAAACCTTTTGGACGCACACCATGGACTATCTCACCATCCCGGGAGAGGACGTTCTTGCTCATTCCACACATCCGGAGAACGTCAATCGATGACTCTGCTCCAGGCCATTTGAGAGCCGTGAATTCTGTGAATCTAGATCAGCGTGGAAAGTTCGCTTGCTTACAGGTAAAGCGAACGCATAGAGAACATGACGTTGGTGTATCAGAACTCTGGACCTACCACATGCATCGAAGTACCTCAAATACACATGCGGTCCTAGTTCCAACTAATTTGGGTTCAACAAATGACACATGACATGGAATGTCCCAAGTATCCAGGCTTGTAGTCTCCTGAAGGGAGTCGCGTCGCTCGATCAGGGTCAACGACGGCCTTGCCGTGCTCCCGTCGACCAGCGAATAGCAGCTACAACCCATGGCTTGAGAAGCGCGTAAAGTATGTAGGTGTTGACCTCGACATATCTCCCGAGGCGAACAAGCCTGCGAAATATTGGCATCATCATCAATTGCCACCATGATGGCTCGATTTTCCATGGGGTCGTGCCGGGTCGGGTAAACCTCACCACGAGCTCTCGCAGCCGTCTCTGCGACATTAGCCGTCGTCCCCGTCCGACGCCCTCCTGCACGTCCATCGTCGTCACGCATACATGCTCATCAAACACCATCCCCAACCTTTTCATCGCTCCTTCGTGCTCCTCCCACCAGGTCTCCATTCCTTCCGCCCTCTCCAAGTACTGGTGTTCTAACCCAATCACCACCAGTGCGATCCGCACCTTTTTGTGACACATGCCGTCATAGACGAGGTCGTAGTGGTGCTGGAGAGCTCGCGTGACCCGGGCGGTGCCGCGGATGCAGAACAAGAGAAGGTGGATGCCTGGTGGGGAGCGGGCGAGGGTTTGAAGGAGGGATTTGAGGTGAGCGGTGGATGTGGTGGCAGGGACGGTCCCTTGGGTACCTTCGTCCAGGCCAGCGGTGTCCCAGAGGGAAACGGTGACGGACTCGGGCTCGGAACCAGAACCGGAACCAGAACTGGACGTGCTGCATGGTGCTGGCAGTTTTAGGGTCACGTCGTACCGTCTATACTCCGCCGTACACCCGAGCGCGTCGTTGGACGTCTGCGCGATGTGTTGTCCTGCAATGAGATTGATGAGCGACGATTTCCCGACGCCCGTTTCGCCAAAGAGGACAATGTTTTTGGAGTACGTGTCGCTGTGGACGGGGAACGTCGTTTCGGGTCCTACACATGCCTTGGTGTAGCACGCCGACGATTAGCTGGGGGACACGACACGAGCTGTTCTGATTAACACCACTTACCCCTTTTCCTGGTCCCTGGAGTGGGGAGGAGGATGCGCACGCCATCATGTGAGAGGGAGCGGAAGGGTCGATTCGGGGGAGGGTATCCTGGTTGGTGTCCATCGCGGTGGATGGACGTTCTTCAAGGAGTATAGTGGCTTGCGACGGTGCACTCGATAAATCTCCATGGACACGGTCCTTTTGCGTCATCACGAAACGTGAATCCCGCGATTCACTCGATCTTGGTCATAACATCGAATAGCTTGGAAGAACGAAGTACGTGACGCGCGTTCGATAGAGGCAAGTCCCCCGATTTTCGAATCGCCCTTTTCTTCCGACTGTCGCGGTGGGGACCCGCGAGTGCGTTCTCGATCATCATCGAAGTTGGCTCTACTATATGCGGATTTCTTCTCGTCTAGAACAACGTCGCATCGCGTTCGTCCGCAGGATATTAGACGTGGCAACGACAGCCAACACGAGTATAAGGCGAGGGACGGCCAGAGTGACCCCAAGCTTGTGATCCCGCCGTGTTGTTCCAATTTCTCCATCATCCTTGGACCACGCAGGGACGCGAACGCGAATTCAGTTCTTCCACCATCTCGAGACCTTACGCATGACTCCCGATTGGCTTTTCGACGGGTTGGATGACGATCCAACACCACCGCCATACGAATTTGCCCCAAACGTCGAGGGTGAGTAGCTCCCTGCATCTCTGCATGGCACGCCAACTAAACGGCTCCGCCCACCATTAATATCCTCCCTCTTTTCTATCCATAGCGCAAAAGGTTAAACCAGAGCCTAAAAACGTCATATTATTTGGAGAGACAGGCGCGGGGAAGAGCGCTGTCATCAATCTCATCGCCGGCGCCGAGGTCGCGTCCACCTCTGGGGACGCAGAAGCGTGTACACTGAAGGCGACACCGTACGACTTGACGATCCCGGGGGAGCGCGGGTCAGACCCCGAGACCCCCCTCCGCATCTTCGACACCATGGGGATGGAAGAACCCGATGGGAATCATACCCACTTATTGGGCGCCATCGAAAACGCTCACGCGCTCATCACAACGTTGCATGCCGCCGGGGGCATCGACCTCCTTCTGTTCTGTATCCGTGCAGGCAGGATCACCATGCCCATGCAGCGGCATTACCGCCTCTTTTTCGAGATCATGTGCGAGCAACGGGTTCCGCTCGCGATCGTGGTGACGCATTTGGAACTCGAGGACAAGATGGAGTCGTGGTGGGCGCGCAACGAGTCGGCGTTTGAGTCGTACGAGATCCGCAGCGTCGCGCATGCGTGTATCACAACCGCACCGGCACATCTGAAGATGTTCGCTTCGAAGCGGGCGGAATCGCGGATCACGGTGCAGCGCATGCTGCGCGAGGCGTTGAGTCACCCACGTCCCCCGTATGTGCAGGACGTATGGAGTTGGTTCATGCGCCTGGTGGAGATGTGTTTGGCGTTTCTGACGCGGGGTAGTGAGGCGTCGTATAGGAGGAAGGAGTTGACGAGGAAACTCGAGACGAGATGTTCATTGCCTCGTGAGTTTGCGGAGAAAGTAGCGGCGATGGTGTTGGCGAGGAAGGGGTAACTTGGGGGTACGATATATCATAGTTTCCAGTGAATTCATCGACTGGGACATCTGGTTCCCGAGCTTGGCCACCGCAGCCGTTCAAGCTCAAGATTGCGGGAGGGAGACACGTTGAAATAGTGGGGGCATAAACGCCTCATGTCATATGATGTCGCGTGGAGTACCTGCGATATGAAGTCGATGTTGCAGAGGTACATGATGAATATGACAGACAATAGGTGCTGATGGACTGGAGAGCATGAGATAAAAATTATGTCGATGAGACATGACGTTGCTCAACTTGAATATCGACTCTCAAAATCATGGAAAAACGATCATAACTTTCAATGGGCAACGTTGTAGGGGAACGCGCGGTGGCTATCATACGTAGCCACAATGCGCAAACCAACCAAACACGTCTTCGGGATCCTGAGCGATTTCATACAGTGCCAGAAGTAATGTGGTATATATTTTCATATCTGACAATTGCGTCGTGGCCATCCGAGTGTAGTCACCATTCGAACGAAGGTGATGCTTCATTGCGGAGAAAACGAGTTCGATTGGATTCAAGTCAGGAGAGTGAGGCGGTAGAAACTCGCACCGCATTCCTCTGTACAACAGTCAACCCGCATTCATGAGATCGAGTGATAGAGATACGTACCTGGCCTGAATTCGTTCCTGGATCTCAGGATGCCTGTGAAGTTTACAGTCATCCATTACAATGACAGAGTTCGGAGCTGGGAAGGGCTGCATATTGTCCAGTAATTGCTCGATAAATTTCATGAAGGTCTCGGTACAGAGGGATCCCTCAATCATATCACTATGTAAAATGCCTTCACTAAGCGAGAGTGCAGGAATAACTGAGAAGCTGTGTGGTGGTCAGCTATAATCAACAAATCTACAACAAAATGTAAACTCACCGTCGGCCATGTACAAAGAACGCTTTACGCTGTGCCTTGGTACCTCGAATCGACCAGGCACGACCATGATAAGTTGTCCGACGATCCATTGAACTTTCATCGACAAAAACCAGCTGCTCCGCCCGATACATGCCTATCCTGACGAGATACTCGAATCGTTTTTGTGCAGCCCTTTCTGTTGCAACGCGCGTAATCTAAAAACACATCAACAATGTTACTACAAGTGCGGAGAAACACTTACCTTTTCCATTTTGAATCCTGCTTTGTGAAGTCTCCTCCAAACACTTGAACGCGAAACTTGAACACCACACGATATGGCCATCATCTCTCGCAGTTCGTCCAAGTAGGGATCCGGGGTTTTCTGAATGGTACCCAGAAGAGACTATAGTAATTTATATGTAAGTCCTTGCGTGATAGCGTCGATCAATGATTGATTCTGATGACATACTTCAACATCAATGTCTCGGAGATGTCTATTGTCCTCCCTCTCTTGCTGAGCCAGTGAATGCTCGCCCGGGTTGGGGACCGTTCCATACGTGCGAAAGTGCGAGTGAATTCGTTTGACTGTGCGAGTAGACACGTCAAGGCACATGGCAATGCGCTCGTAGTCCAGAAAGTTGGAGAGTCGTACAATGGCCCATTGGATTTCTGGAATGGGTCTCTGACCTTGTGGCATATCTGCGATGTGTTTCCGAGTGCTCCATCACAGGAGGGAACACGAAGCTTACTGGAATCAAAAACCCCGGAGCCCCGAAATTTGGTCTATTCTCCACCAGTACACCCGGGAAATGATCACTGGACTGTTCCGAGTCAAATGGTATAGTTTCGTCAAATTCCTGGTGGGCGTTGAGGTGTTGTGGTCGACCGAAAACGCCAAGAGCTGCTTTTTGAGTGACCTTTTAGTAGGTCCAACCAACGGTAAACACCATTCAACAATCTGCCGAGTACGTATACTCTAGACTTGCTTGCAGGCGTTCTCATAAATAAACTTGAAGATGATCTACTGTCACTATGGAGAGCCGGACGACGGACGTTGGCGCTCATTCGGCACTTCGGGATCTTCCTAATTTACCAATTTCGGAAAACGTCGGTGAGCGGACACCTAACACCCCCGCACGCCCATGATGCATACGAGGCTATGAGTACCCGTACCTGCCGCTGTCGATCTTGTACTCGCATTAACCAACAACCAGCTCCCGACAAATAATAAAAGCACGACACTAATTGTGTCGTGCTTCGTGCTTTTCCCGCGCGTCCGAGTCCACCCTTGCCAGCCACATTCAGTTCACGTTCAAGACACGGATATGCATACAAGAACAATAAAACGGCGGACAAGAAAGGGGAAAAGTGACCAAAGATGCATCAGTAAGGCCTGAGGACGATCGTACGGTGCAAACGGGCAAGGTAAGTCGACGAGATCACCCCACCCGATGTCAGAACCCAAGTATCACACCGTCGTTCATCCGATCGTGCGCAAACGGGAACGTGA
>JBBPQP010001308.1:0-11263 GCA_038092555.1 Boletus subgraveolens | reverse complement strand
CAGAGGAAGGCGAAGCCGGGCCATTGCAGGACAGGTTGTGTCGAGCGTAAACGAGCGCGAGAGTACGCCTGGGCGGGTGGTCGGTGACGGGTGGTCACGTGTTGGTACACGGTCGAGGAGAGGAAAGGAAAAAGACCCGGGGTGTACCAAAATCGTAACAGGGCTGGCCCAGAGTAGATAGGGGGAGGAGGATGAGGCAGAGGCAAGGCAAGGCACGAGGGAGGGGATCTCAAGAAACAAGTTTGATAACACAAAATAGTGTATATCAAGGTTAAGAGGAAGGAGTATACAGGCAGCACTCTGATATATATACTAAGTACTTTAGGGCAGGTATCAGAGCCCTAAAGATAAATAAGGAAGGAGGATGCATTGTGTTGCATGGCATGTGATATCAACAAGATGGATGGAAAGGGGAAATGCATAGCTATAAGAGAAGCTATGTAGAAGGCAGTGTCAGTGTGAGTCAGGAAGACGTAAGTAAGAGTCAAAGAATAAACAGGGAACCCAAGAGGCAGTGGAGGAGGAAGTATCTGGGGATGGTGAAGGATAGCCTCATCCCTCAAAGAGGGATTTGTCTAATAAGTTGGCCCAGGTGGAGGTGGGGATCTGATAGTTCCGAAGGTCAGAGAAGAGGAAGGAGAACAGGGTAGCACTGGGGTGGTCAAGGTGGGATGGAGGGATGACCGACAAAGGGATTGGAGTTGGTAGGTGATGAGGAGGAGTCAAAGAAGAAAATGAATTAGGGGTCTCCTTAATCATAATAGCCTCCCTACCTTAAATCCTGAACAAAGAACTCTCTATCATGCAGTTATGGCCAGTGTCATCAACTCCAATGGATCCATGTTCTTCCTTCATAGTGGTGGTGGTTGTGGCAAGACTTATCTGGCCAAACTTATTTCTGCTGCTGTTCATGCAAGAGGTGAAATTGTCCTTTGTGTTGCATCCACTGGTCTTGCCTCCCTTCTTCTTCCTGGTGGCTGTACAGCCCATTCACACTTCAAAATTCCTATTCCCTGCCATGAACAAAATACTTGCAACATCAAGAAGGATGATCTCAATCACCAGCTTCTTCTGCAGACATCTCTCATCATCTGGGATGAAACAGGCTCCCAACATCATCATGTGGTAGAGTCTGTGGATTGCACTCTATGTGATCTCCTCAATAGAAATCAACCATTTGGAGGTGTCACTATTCTATTTGGTGGAGACTTCAGACAAATCCTTCCTGTCATCCAGCATGGCTCAAAAGAACAGATTGTCCCTGCTACTTTCACCCACTCCGACCTTTGGGCAAACATGTCTGTCCACTATCTTCTTCAAAACATGCATCTTGGCCAAGATCCTGAATCTGATGAATGGGCACAGCAACTACTTCAAATTGGGGTCACTGATGGAGATATCATCCTTCCTAACCACATGCATTGTGGTAATGATATGCCATCTCTCATCAATGCCATCTACTCTCAGCTTCTTGCTAGAAACCACCTTCATGATCAGTACTTTTTGGATTGCACTATCCTTGCCCCTAGAAATCTCCAGGTCCATGAAATCAACTCCACCATTCTTGACTCTGTAGAGCCCCAGGAGAAGATGACCTATCTCAGTGCAGACTCTGTCACTGATAGAGAATATGACTACATTCAGCCAGAAGTCCTGCATACCTTCAACCCCTCTGGATTTCCTCTTCACCAGCTGGAGCTCAAGAATGGTGCCCCACTTATGTTGTTGTGCAATCTGGATCCTATCCATGGTCTCTACAATGGTACTTGGCTAAGGCTTATCAGGTTCACTTGATGTATCCTGGAGTGTCATGTGTTGGGTGGAATTGGCAATGACAATGTGGTTTTCATCCCTCGCATGGCCCTTGATAGTGGTTTGGAGAATTTCCCTGTTCCATTTTGTCACCTGCAATTTCCTGTTCATTTGGCCTATGCAATGACCATCAACAAGTCTCAAGGGCAAACACTCAAATATGTTGGTCTCAACTTGAGTTCACCTGTTTTTTCTCATGAACAACTTTATATGGCCCTTTCATGTTGTACTCATCCTAGAAACATCAAAGTTCTCTTTCTTTATGATCCAGACAATCCAGAAAATACCAAAGTTTCAAATATTGTTTAGAATGAAGTATTTAAAAACTTGGAAATATGATTTGTACTATACCATTATACCAGCAATAAAAACTTGGATGATTATGCCAAAGGCACAACAGCATAGGTAGTAAACTTTAGCATTCCAAAAAACATCTATCAAATCCAAGCATAATGCAGAAGGCATGAAGCAGGAATTCACATGAAACTAGAATAAAGCCCTTCATATAGAACTTGGATGAGCATCTTCACTTAAAAACTTGAATGAGCATCTTCACTCAAAAACTCGGATGATTGTGCCAAAGGCACAACAGCAGGTGAAAACACCTAGTTAAAAAGTTAGTGGAGAATGGCAGTGTACAACACAAAGAAAGTGTGATAGGTGCAAGGGGATGGTTGTCCCAAGGGGTTTGAAGTCCTAGGGTGTCAGTATGAAGGAATTGTAGGACTCACCACAGCATGTTGCTGACAAATATTTCTTAAATGGGAAATCGCGTGAGACAGAAGTGAGGGAGCAGCACTGGGGGCAGAAAACTGTATTCCAAGTTGAAATAGACAGGATTTTATACTGTAGGGAAATAATCTAAACTCTTAATTAAGGAGCATCAAAAAGGAGGTACCAATGATCTAGGGATATTATGAGGTACAAAAGAAACTGATAAATCTAAAAATGGAAGATTCAGAATAAAATGGATAGGTTGCACATGTGCAAATGAGCCAGCAGGTGATGGATTGAGTTGGATAGGGGTTTTTGGCTACAGGGAATATGTACATCTTACATCCAAGGGGGACTTCAAGAACTGACTGTCCCCAGTCAGTCCAATGGAATAAGGGGCCGAGCACTGGTGATGACAATCACCAAGCAGGGTGGAGCACTGACAAGGATGATGATGGTGACAACAATCATGGAAAGCAGGAGATGATGACAATAGGTGACAACAGGGGTAGCGCATGTTTCCATTTTTTGTCCAATGATTGTGGGAGATGGAACACTGATGGTGACAATGCTGATGATCATCATGGAATGGGAGACAATATTGGTGAGGAATGATTGTGTTCTGATGTCCTCTGAAAGTGTCCAGCTGCCCAAACGAGTGAGTTGGATGATGCGTAATAGTGGATAGCAAGAGGATGGGGAGCACAGCGCATTGTTTCATCATGGTAAGGCATCATGAATGATGTGGTATGGGTCTGTCATGTTTCTGTGTGCATCCGATGTGATTTGATCCATGTCTGATGTCCGAGTCTGATGCTTGATTCTGCAGTGCAAACCTAAATGTGAACAAAAACATAGTAACAAAAGTGAATAAGTGAGGAATGATACAATTGAAAAAGGAAATCAAGTTGCGAGCATCCAACTCAACTTGTCTTCTTTGTGTCTTTCGCATCTATTCATGCATCAGATCCAAATGGGGGGTTACCAGATGTATTGGATCGACAAAACAGTGAATCAATAATGTGCGCTGTGTCCTTATGCGTGTTCGAAGAGCAGAAAGATACATAAGTGGATCAAGGACACAATGAACCAGCAATAACAAAGAAAAAGTGGCAGGTGAGAGACACAAACAAAGGAATGAAACAACTATATGAGATATGGATGCTTTCTTTTCTTTTTCTGTTATTTTTTGATGGATAAATGATAAGCGCTGGACTAAACCTGGGATGGAATGAAATGCTGGATGAAAACCAGGGTAAGATGGATCTGTATTGTTGTATTTTTCGGATAGAACAAAATGAGTGACCTAAAGGGTAATGTTAAAAGGCTTGAATGGAGGGGGTTTGGGGTTGGAATTGGTAATGAAGGTCAATTGCACAAATGAAAATCAAGATGAAAAATGTGAAAAATGACTGAGGGAGTCCAGTTCGGACTTCTTTCCTCTGAGGGGCACTTTGTCTGATGACCTCCTGATCATCAAATGATGGTGCAAAGACAGTTAGGTGGTCCTACAAATAACGAAAGGAATATTAGCAAATGTGAATCCCCGGATCGAAGGGGAAATACCCTTGAATGAGTAGAGTGAACACAGACAGTAAATAGAATGGGATCAAGGAATGAACAAAGGTGGACTTAGATGGGTGAATGGACAAGGAATCGTGTAGTCTGACAAACAGTGAATGCAAAGAGTGTGAAATGGTGAAAGTGGGGGTGGTTGTGCTCAAATTGCATGATGCTAAGTTAGACAAAAGGGAAAGTGGTGAAACAGATAACGAAATGCGTAAAAGGGGTGATATATTTGAAAAAGACACATCGGGTAAGGAAGAGGGTATCAATGGGTTGGAAACAAACGATGGCAGTAGTACAGGTAATGGTGAATGTGGCTGAGAAGACAGCGGCAGTGCAGATGACAGTGAACATGGTTGAGAAGGTTGTGGTGGTGCAGATAATGGTGTGTGTGGTTGAGAAAATAGTGGTGGGACAGATAATATTGAGCATGGTCAAGAAGGTGGCATCGATGACGGAAGTGAGGCGGATGACAAGAAGGCAGGTTCCTGCTCAAAAGAGGGTGAGGCAACAAGAGGCAACAAGTCTGAAAAGGAAGGTGATGAGGGGGACTTTGAGGAATGCAGTCCAAAAGATGTCAAGTCAGAAGAGGAGGGTGATGAAGTGGATGACGGAATGGATAGTCCTGGGGGCACTCATGGTACAGAGGACTTGGCAGCTGTACAAGGCAAAAGATTAGCACAGGAATCACAAAGGGGAGAAGTAATGGTAGACAGTGAGCGACTAGACTACAGCTCAGGTGGGTCTAGATGGTCCGAATCATCAACTTGCTGGGACTTGTCCCATTCCGAACGTGATATGGTGGATCCTGCTGGTGTAAGAGGAGACATAGGGTCAATGCAAACAGCGTCAAAGGAAACAGTACTAGATGCTGGTGAAGGGATTGAAATTGATGTGATAACTTCCAGTCCATCTGTATCATCAATCCGATCGGATATCCGCCATGCGGAACAGGACATGTCAGGTTTGTCTGTTGTGATAGAAAGTGGAATATTAGTATTGACAATTTCAAGTGAAACAATACTGGTAATTGAGTCATCTTGCATTTCAGGGTGCGTGGTGGTAGACAGGGAAGGGATTGGGTTAGTGATGATGAGCTTTAAACGAGCATCTGGAGGTGGTGTCAGATGGGTGGGAAGTGGTGGTGACGGTTTTGGAATGTAGAGCTGGTGGTTAGTATTGCATCCCAGGTACCAGTCCTGAACCTCAGCAACAAATGCTGGCCAATCTGGCATCTGCACAGAGACTTGTTGTGACATTTCCCAGAGCTCCACTTCATCTATGTCGGTGTATCAGATGGTGACTTTGATCTTTTCTGCATCAGTGAGTTTGATATTCATCGTCAGGAAGTCGACCTGTTCTAAAAAACAAGGTAGGTGGGTCAAAGCCTTCCCATCAAATCTGGGTGTGTCTGTGGTGCCTTGACAAGGAAGCCAAAAGAGGTAACTTGGGAGTGTCATGGATGGTAATGAAACCAGCTGCAGAGAAAAGATGGCGACATGCAGTGATGGCAGTATGAGTGGCAGCCAAATGCATGGTGGACAATGCGGAATGGCACTGGTGAAGGTAAGGATATGGGTGGTGAAGGTCATAGCACATGCATGGGGTGAATGTTTGAACTGCAAGTGCTGATGTTGATGACAAATGAAAGGGGTTGAGAGTGGCCAGTCAGTTAAGAAAATGGTTGTGAATGGATAGCGACATGTGGTGATGGGGATGCAATTGATAGGTGAATGTGACAGAGGATGTGGGACGTTGTGGACAGAGACAGCAGTGACAAGGATAAGAGAGGGTGATGAGAGAGGGTGTGTTGAAGGTTGTTAGATGCAGAAAAAAAAACCTATGGCTATGAGCGGAAACAATGGTGATGATGACAAGTGTGAGTCGGGGTGTGAGCACTGAACGCCGGGGCTACGAGCCCTTACGATGGCGATAGGGAGGTGTATTTGTGAATGTCTTTGGACCTGCAAGTGCTGTTGATGACAACAAAAGAGGGGTCCCTTGGCCCAGTGCAAGCAATGACAGTGCTAATCCAAGAGAGATCCTGGACCTCCAGTCAGGGCGAAGGGTATTTGAGCTAGAAAAAAAAGAGGGTGATGGGCAAGGATGATAGTGATTGCACGGTGGTAATGAGGGTGGTGAACATTTGGGATCTGAACGGGGTCAATGAGGGTGGAGATGGCGAGGGTGTGGATGTTCTGATTGTGAGCACTGGCGAGAACTACAAAAGAGGGAGTTCCATCTGGGCTACAAGCAATGATAGGCTGGGACTACGATCCCTTATGACGGTGATAGGAGGGTGTGTGCGTGAATGTTTTCATACCTAATTAGAGTGCTGTTGATGATGAAGAGAGGGTTCTGTGGACCACGAGTGATGATGGTTACGACCCCAGGGAGATGCAAGCTAGCTAAAAAAAAAGGGGGGGAAAAGGATGACTGGCAAGGATGGTGGTGATGGTGATGTGGCGATAGCGAGCGTCGTGAGCATAGGGCTCTGAATGGGGTCAATGAGTGTGGAGATGGCGAGGGATTGAATGTTCCGACTCTGAGCGGATGGTGATTGGAGGGTGTGTGAACGTTGGGGCTGCTGTGCTGATGGCGATGACAGAGGAAGGGGGGTCCTGTGGGTCACAAGTGACAATGGCAATGATCAATAAGAAAACCTTGCGATCAGTGAGGGTGAACAGAATCTGAGTGAACCAAAGAGCGATGATGTGAGAGGGTGATGTTGGTGGTGCCACGATAATGAGGGTCCAAGTGTTCAGCTGTGAATGAGATCAATGAAGGTGAGGACAGTGGACGTGCGCACGTCCCTGGTCACCAACACTGGCAATAGTGTCCCAGGAGGGGGTTCAGTCTTGGCTCCTGATGAGGGCCAAAAGGGATCTGAGCTAGATCAGGAGGATGATGAGTGTTAATCGTGATGATGATGCCCGATTGCAAGGGTCCAGGTGTAGGGCTACAAGTGAGGTTGACGAGGGTGAGGATGGTCATTGCATGCCTGTTCCGGTCATGAGCAGGAGGGGGAATGTCGATAGTGGGTAATCTGGTTGATCAGATCCAACATTCCTGATGGGTGCTGATTGGTAAGTGAAATGGGTAGGGCACAGCTGAGGGAATGGAGGGTCGCATCCGATTCAGAGTGGCGCAGGGGTGCAGGTCAGGATCAGGGAGTTGTTAGCATTAGGGATGAAGGAATGGAAATGTGAAAGAATTTTTTGAAAGAGTGGCATGAAAAAAGGTGTGGTTGAAGCAAAGGTTGATGGGGCAATTGTTGCTGTGGCATAAGTCAGTGTGTCCTTTGAGACAATCCTGGAAAAACCCCCTTGCAGTGGGCTCCAGTTGTACAACACAAAGAAAGTGTGATAGGTGCAAGGGGATGGTCATCCCAAGGGGTTTGAAGTCCTAGGGTGTCAGTATGAAGGAATTGTAGGACTTACCACAGCGCATCACTGACAAATATTTCTTAAACAGGAAATCGCACGAGACAGAAGTGAGGAAGCAGCACTGGGGGCAGAAAACTATATTCCAAGTTGAAATAGACAGGATTTTATACTGTAGGGAAATAATCTAAACTCTTAATTAAGGAGCATCAAAAAGGAGGTACCAATGATCTAGGGATATTATGAGATATAAAAGAAACTAATAAATCTAAAAAATGGAAGGTCCAGAATAAAATGGATGGGTTGCACATGTGTGGATGAGCTGGCAGGTGATGGATTGGGTTGGATAGAGGTTTTTGGCTACAGGGAATATGTACATCTTACAGCAGGGGAAAGTGAACATAGTGATGCTTTTTTTGCTTGGGTTGGATGGGTTGAGTGGGCAGCATATTTCACCTGTGCCATGTGTATTTCCTTTTTTGTTGACCAAAAACCATGTGGCTCAGCTGGCTGCAATCCTTTGTCCGTTCAATAGGGTGGTAGCACAGCCACCTTCCTTTTTTGGCATCCCTTTGGGCTTCACTGTCCCAGCTTCCCTTCCTGCATCAACTACAGTTTAATATTGACCATACATTTATTTGAAGTTGGTAGATTGTATTGATTTAGTATTTTTTACCAGACTGAATGATAAACACAGCATTTGCCTCACTGACAGTGGCCATTCTGCCAATAATTACAGTACCTGCACTTCTTGATTATGTAAGCATACATCGCACTGCACTTATCTCAGCCACTTTCATTTTTGGTGTCTGCTTGGGCTCCAACTTCTCCCCTTTCTACATCACATATCTTCACCTGAAGTTTTAGATTGTATTAATTTAGTAATATTTATTCCACTAAATGATGGACATAGCATTTACCCCACTAGCCATTCTGCCTATGATTATAGTAGTGCGAGGTATGCTTATGTAATCAACAAGTGTGGGTACACTTACTTTACACTACCAGGTTTGGGCTTCATTTCTCAACTGCAAGTATGACTCATATATATTCATCTTAAGTTTTAGATTATATTGATTTAGTAACATTCACCCAATTAAATGATGGATATAGCAGAATTTCACCTCATTGTGGCCATTCTGCCAGTACTGAGCATCTTGATTACATAAGCATATATCACACTATACTTACCTTATTGGGCTTGGGCTTCACTTCTCAACTGTAACTCCCCCTCTTCCCATAAATTACAACTCATGTGTTTATCTGAAGTTTTAGATTGTATTAATTTAGTAATATTTACCCTACTAAGTGATGGACACAGCATTCACCTCACTGGTCATTCTGCCTGTGATTACAGTAGTGCGATGTATGCTTATGTAATCAAAAGTGTGGGTATACTTGCCTTAGCAGGGTTTGGGCTTCACTTCTTGACTGCAACTACCCCCCTTTCCTTTAACTACAACTGTTACAACTACAACTGGGGATAGTTGTACAAGTAGACACAAAGTGTAGACTGCCTCGAGCCTAACTCTTGTTGGGTCCTAATGCATAGGATACCTTCAGGCTTGTTGGAATGCCTGGCGATGAATGATGAGAGATACTAGAAAAAGTATCCTGAGATAGGTGACAACTGAAAGTCCAAGATGGATGAGGTTGGATGACCTAGACCTAGGTGAGAGTCTTGGATAGTGGGGTCAACAATGAAGAGGTCAGGTTCTCCTGACTGGAGTGGAGAACTGAGAGACTACCCAATGTTGGCGAGATGTTGGAGACAAGGAGTAAGGAGAGACTTCTTAATAAAGTCAACAACAAGGGAGTTGTTGATGATGATGACCTAGATGACCACTAGAGTGGTCAGAGGGTTCTTGACAACAGTGGTAGAGTCCTTCAATGAAGGAGGAAAGAGGGGAGGGCAAGGTAGAGGTCAAGCAAGGGGAGGATTGCAGGGAACAGATGATGAATACCACAAGAGTAACCGTAAGGTGTACACTTTAGGTGTCAGATCAAGGTTAGAGAGAGAGAGGCATTAGGGCAGAGCTCTAACTTACATATATACCCTGGCTGTAAGGGCTTTAGGGCAGGTATATCCTATTTGGATAAGATGGTCCATGCACAGTCTAACCTAAATATGGAAGGAGCCATATCTGTAAATGGAAACCCAGTGTCTGTATAGTAGAGGTAATGACCAAAGAGGCAGGGGGGTCTGCCGTGGGAGGTTCATGAGTGAAGGGATGCATTGTGGGAATCATTGTGGTGTGACACGTTTGTGAGGCACATGAGTGGTCACATGAGTAGACTGAGGTCAGAGCACAACACGAGGTGGGTGGCGATGTCGAGAAGAGATCTGGCCTCAATTGAGATGGTGATTGCCGAGGAAGGCGGTGCAAGGAGGCACAGCAGAAGGTGGTGGGTGGGAAGATCTGCAGGGGGATATTCCAGGGAGGATCTGGGGAAGACCAGGATTGGAACACAGGAGGGTGGCTGTATTAGAGTGGCACTGAGGAAGGCGGTGGGTGGGGAGATCCATAGGGGGATATTCCAGGGAGGATCTGGGGAAGATCCAGGATTGGGACACAGGAGGGTGGCTGTGTAGAGAGGCATGGGGAGGACCATGCAGGGGAGGCGATGCCAGGCTGTTACAAGACATGTCCCGTTGAGTGTAAATGAGTGCTAGGATGCGCCAAGGGTGGATGGTCCAGTGACAGGAGCAGTCACATGATGGGCACAAGGTTGTGGGAGGAAGAAAAAGACTGGGGGTGCACCAAAACTGTAACACAACTCATATATATTTATCTTAAGTTGTAGATTGCATTGATTTAGTAATACATCCTATTAAATAGTGGATATCACCTCACTGTGGTCATTCTGCCAGTAGCTGTGCTTCTTGATTATATAAGCATACATTGCACTACACTTACCTTATTTGGCTTGAGCTTCACTTCTTGACTGCAACTACCCCCTTTCCTTCAGCTACAACTCATATGTATTCATCTTAAGTTGTGAACTGTATTGATTTAGTAACATTTATCCTGTTAAACAAAGGATATAGCAGAATTTCACCTTACTGTGGCCATTCTGCTGATAGCTGCGCTTATTGATTACATAAGCATACATTGCACTACACTTACCTTATTGGACTTGGGCTTCACTTCTCAACTGCAACTTCCCCCCCTCCCATCAACTACAACTCATATATTCATTTTAAATTTTAGATTATATTGATTTAGTGATATTTACCCAATTAAATGACAGACATAGCATTCACTGGCTATTCTGCCTGTGATTACAGTAACCTGTATTTCTTGATTACATAAGCATAGCTACATTGCACTACACTTACCTTAGATTACTATTTTGCAACTAGGACACTAGGATAATCACTGCCCATATTTCACCCAGGTGTGCAAAATATATTTAATGCATGTAGCAATTATTATTTAGTAGAAGAACTACTGTTCCAAGCTGGAAGTATCATTCCAGAACTGGAAAGCTCTGGTAGACTGCATGTAGCAATTATTACTTAGCAAAACATTGACTGAAAACCATTCTTCCTTTGAGTCTGAATTCCAACTATTACATGTATTTCACTTTGGCATTAGATGGTATCTCTTGCTGCTTAAGTCAGAGGAACCTCCAAGAAGAATAGAATTGACTTTGATTCAACATTGAATTAGCTTTGAGGTAGAAAATTAGGAAATCAATAAAAATAAGAACAGGAGGCTGACAATTCAGAGAAGGGGAGGGTGAGTTTGCAAGCTGACCTGCCTTGGGCCAAGGAACAAGGCCTA
>JBBPQP010001307.1:0-11279 GCA_038092555.1 Boletus subgraveolens | reverse complement strand
GGCGGGAGGGTGAAGCTGAAGCGGGGCCGAGTCAGGTTGCAGGGAGTAGTAGCAGTGCAACTGCAGGTTCGAGTTCGGGCGGGAACGCTTCCCTGGCGCGTCATAGCACGACCTACTACTCGAACGAGGACCGACACAAGATTGAACACGGTCAGTCGTGCTCGTCCGTTTCCTTTTTATCAGCTGACCTCTTTTTCGTGCACGCTTTCCCCCCTGCTTAGCCATTATCGCCCAGCAATTTTTGGACGCGACAAAGTCCCAACTGACGTATCACGGTCTCTTCCAGCTCGCGTCGACGCTCCAACCCGGGTTGCTCGTTGCGCTCTTCCGCAATGCCCACCTTTCCGTCGTCTACAAATCCACCGGTCCGGGTTCAGTCATCCCGCTTCCGAACCCCAACGCCGACGCCGACGCCGACGCCAATCCTAATCCCAACGGCAATGGCAACACCACGGAACACACACAAGACGCCGCCCTCTATGCACTCGTCACGGATGACGTCTTCCTCCACGAGCCGACCATTGTCTGGGAACGCCTCGAAGACGTCGACGGCGGCTGGTCGACGTTTGTCGATTCGGATTTCCATCGGGCCGTGCCGATCGGCGGGGACGTGGCGGGTCAGACGGCCGAGGCGGCTTTGAGGCGGTTCGAGATGGAGGCGGGGCTGTACGCTGTCGTAGATCCGGCCGAGTGAGCGTTTTTTCTTTGTCGTTCTTTCTATTTCTCACATTTCGGGATGATAGTCAGGCGCTCGCGAGACAGTTGCAAGCAGAGGAAGACGAACGGGCACAACAGATCTACGCACGGCGGAAAGAAACGCTCGAGCGACGACGTGCCCAGGAAGAGGAGCAACGGCGGAGGAAGGAGAACAAGTCGTCGGCGTCGTTGGGGGGTAGGAGCAAGAAGATCAAGAACTGTGTCGTCATGTAATAGCGCGTTTCTCCTCCCCTCCCTCTTTCTCTCTTACTTTTTTTTTGTTGGAGATCGTCATACCCAGTATATACACGTGATAAACATCTAGTCTCTGACAAGACGTTCTAACTGTTGTAGGAGATATCCGACAAAATACTTAACCGAATACGTGTGTGAACACTTGCTGGAATGATGGGAGAATGTTCGTCATATGACGTGTCACTATTGCTCGGTAGAAGTACCTGGCACGTATGAATCATGATAGACGCCGAAACCATCCGAGCTTCTAAAATGCATCAAAAAC
This sequence comes from Boletus subgraveolens, assembly GCA_038092555.1. Taxonomy (NCBI): domain Eukaryota; kingdom Fungi; phylum Basidiomycota; class Agaricomycetes; order Boletales; family Boletaceae; genus Boletus; species Boletus subgraveolens. The sequence continues at coordinate 10,063 of JBBPQP010001307.1, read as the reverse complement.
GAACAGTCCAGGTGAGCAAGGGCCGGGAGATCTAAGATCAAAAAAAGTATCCGGCCGGTGCGGCTAAATCAGCAACGTGTCCTTGATCGCCGCGGTACAACCGAACGCCTCGACTGAGAGTGGAACTCGGTGTCCGTGATCCTATGATGGGGAGGCGAGTAGAACGCCTGGAAGCTCGCCGATAATCAAAAAAGACGGGATTCTCAGACGTTCCGACCGTTGTATGTAACGAGAGCCTTTTGACGAGACGAAGAGAAGAGGTTCGTGGGATCGCAAGCCTTGGGCGCACCCGAGGATAGGCACTGTTCGACGTCAGCGAACGTGTGTGGTATGGACCGGCGGGGAAAGCAGGCGGTACAGGGAGTGACGGCGGCCGTTAGACTGCGAATAAAGAGATGCCGCCAATCTCGCCTCGTGATCGCCCGTTGGGCGGTCTGTAGACTGAAACGAGTCCGATCATGATGGTACGAACGGTACGGGTTGGTATGTGGGGTAGCGATCCTGGACATGATGAACAGACGAAGCCTCGACTTGGATGCATCACTGCAGAACGAGAAGTCGCCGGTTCGAAACGAACGGGGTCGAACTTGACGCCGAAAACTTTGGATTTGCTCATGGAGTTGGGGATCGTGCATACGAGCGGTAGGTTGGTTGACGTACATTTGATTGACATGTAAACTGAGCTTTACTCGGGATCGACGTACAAAGCGGTCTGAGAGATCATTGTAAGTACAATGTTTGTTCAACTTCGTGAACGCGACCGTCCATAACCTAGTGTCTGGATACGACAGCAACCAACAAGGTTCGAATCTACTCGAGGGATGTGTGTCTCGGGCACCATCGGGTGGAATAGGAGATCATCGTTCATTCATAAACTTGAAACCATGGAGACGGGGCATAAAGTGGAGACCGCAGTCGCAGGTTGCAGTTGTCCAAATTCCAATGAGCCCAGGCCCATCAGTAAAACACTTCAAATGAACACTTGGCCTAGCTGACTTACGCTACGTGGCCGCAGAATTGGCGCATCTGATTGGTGGAGAGCAGTCGAGCCTCACCAGAGTCTTACTACAGATGACCTGACTGTGCTTGAATTAGGGATTTTATCCCGGGTGTGAGTTACTGCATCTGTAACTCACACCCGGGATAAAATCCACTTGCCCGGGACAAAATCCCTAATTCGACCATATACTACTAGTATGGTCAGGTCATATGTAAGACTCTGGTGAGGCTCGACTGCTCTCCACCAATCAGATGCGCCAATTCTGCGGCCACGTAGCGTAAGTCAGCTAGGCCAAGCGTTCATTTGAGCTGTTTTACCGATAGGCTGATGCAGGTTGAAAAGTCTTTCCTGTCTGTCATGACAACCAAATATGTGCATGGGAAGTATGACGATTCGCCACACGTGGTTGTCGGATGGGCTCGCCCAGCCAGCGAAATCCCGATCCGAGTCATCTGAACTCTAACACCTGATCTTTTGAAAAAAAAAAAAAAAAAAAAAAGAAAAGGACCTCCGCAAAGGTGTTGCCCTGTGATGGAACGCGCCCAGGCGTTTTCGAATCGCATATTACGTCACTATCCCGTGGCCTGTTCGACTACAGATGCGATCGAGCGAGGGCACGTTCGTCCCGCAAATTGCCTGTGACTGTCCGACAACTATTTTCGGGGATCGGGACCAGCGCAGTGGCCATGGGTTATGCTTGGCATCGAATGCGATAACAATAGCCTCTCATGTTATCGGTACAGTCCTGTTTGCTGCGGCCGTCAGGCGCCCTTTTAGGGCCGTGTACAGTACGCGCATGGACAGGTAAAGGGTGCGGTTTCGAGCCTGCGAAAGCTCTCGTCAGGGGGCTTAACCGTTACCCAGACCGCCGCCCTTCCGGGGCCGTTTAGGTGAATTACCAACTATAACAACCGAAGGGAATGGGCGAAAGCGGCGACCACGAGGGGTGCGCCAGGCGCGACCCCACGAAAGGTTGGTGGCTTAGATTTGGATGAAGGTGGGTGGGGAGAAGGAGGCTTCTTATCAGCGACCTGTGATGACTGTGACCCCACGGACCAGCTGGTAGATGATAGGGGAAGGTTTGAAGGTGGGGGGAGGAACGTGCGAAATGATTCTTCTTTCTGTTTAATCGAGCGGAAGATACCGATCGAGAACAAAGATCACCAAAGAGCCGAAGGACAAAAATTGTATGGCCAGCATGGGGGTCGAACCCAGGACCTTCGCGTTATTAGCACGACGCTCTAACCAACTGAGCTAGCCGGCCGTGAAACTTACAGTTCAAAATTTAAATATAATATGGTCCGTCACTCTGAAGGAATCCAAAAAAAGCAAATATGCATGACTTGTTGATTTCAGTGGGAGTCGTCAGAGATTGTGTGTGAATGTGCCGACGTGCGTTACAAGCCTAGTACGATTAGACCTAGTCTACCAGTGACTACTAGTCTCAACCAGGCTAGTCTGTGGCGTCGCAGGAAAATCGAGGGTTCTCGAGTCAGACACAAGCGTCAGATAAAACCATGTCCAACAGGGTGTGGGTCTGCGATGAAAGGGGTCGGTGCAACGTGGCCGGTCCGAGTCGTCGTGTGGCCTACCTGCCTGAAAGGACTCATCTCTGGGATCTAAGGAAAGGATCGAAAACCAGACTTGAACGACCCGGCGCGGGTAATCTCTCCATGTGGCCGGGGTGTCAGGATCGCTAGGAATCGCGGCGCAAACACCGACAAAGCACGTTGATCACTAGAATAGAGAAAAAACCTAAATAATACAGGCCGACGAAATGTGTGTATCGTACCTAGAATAGAGAAGCACGACGTTAGGGGGAAAGGAAGGGGTACGAAGGTACGACACAAGATACGAGAGATTACAAAGAAAGACTCAGGGACTAGGAAGGGCACGAGCCATGACACGGGGTCACCCGCCCCACATGGACAGAGGCGAAGTGTGGACGTTGAACGTTGCTGAACGATAACGCATGCCACACACCACTGGCGGGTAGACTCAGGAAGAAAACATAGTAATATGTATGAGCATAGTATATAACGCCATCGCTGTACATATTGATACAGTAGATTGTGTGATCAGATAAGCATGCCGTGAAAAGCTATGGCTTCGACGAATTGAGCGATTGATCGTTTTTAGGAACTGACACCACCGCTGTCGTCCGACGCCCCCCCACGCAACCTGGTTTCACTTCTACGCATCCAGCTGACGATTGCCCTTTTACATTTCAAGACGTGCTACAGTCTCCTTTCTCCCTAGTTCCCACTAACGCCATGGCAAACCCCAACTTTCACACCGTGACCTCTCCCGATCAATTCAGGGAACTATTGTCTGTCGATCTAAAGCGGGTCTCGCTGATCAATTTCTGGGCTCCATGGGCCGAACCATGCAAGCAGATGAACCAAGTCATCGCCGAGCTCGCGAACAAACATCCCGAGCTGTTGGTCTTGCAAGTAAGGCACCCGCCGAATCAAATTTTCCCGAATTTCTACCGATTGATGTGATATCTCCCTTTGCTGTTCGGTTTGATGCGTGGCTGGGATAGGTCGAGGCGGAAGAACAACAGGATATCTCAGAGTCCTTTGATATCGAGGCTGTTCCATCGGTTATCCTTCTCCGGGTAAGCTTGTGCCTTCCTTGTCCTGCTCGATATCGCAACGTGTTGCTCATCCGAGCTTCACACCCTTAAGGGTCACGAACTACTCGGCAGAGTGGGTGGTGCAGATGCGCTATCCGTGACTACGCTGGTCGATAAACTGCTCGGGAAGGGGCCACAACCACCACCCAGCGGTCATACTCAAACGAACGAAGAATCAGAGGAAGAGCTCGCGTCGCGCATGCGTGGTATTATGCAACAAAGCCCCGTCGTTCTGTTTATGAAAGGGGAGCCAAACAATCCTCGTTGCGGCTTCTCGAGAAAGGCAGTCAACATTTTGCGAGAACAAAACGTGACATTTACGCACTTTGACATCCTCGAAGATGAGGCAGTTAGACAAGGTGACGTTATATCGTCTTTTGGTCTTTCCATCCACTCATTAGATGATGACAGGATTGAAGAAATTGAATGACTGGCCGACTTACCCGCAGTTCATTGTTAATGGGGAGTTTGTTGGGGGACTGGATGTGGTTACCGAGATGGTGTCTAACGAGGAATTTGCAGATGTATTTGCTACGGTTTGAGAGGAACTAGGACGATGTAAACATGTGCTGTGTATGAAATGATCAAACGTCAAACAACAGTCGAAAGTAAGCAATCTACGCTATTGAATAGCATGCAGAGTGCCGTAGTGAGAATTGGAATTGACATCACTTGATGTTTTGTGACATGCCTGGAACACGTGTCATCCTGTCCCCTTGACCTAAGTGAAAGTTATTCAAAGCCATACTTCATCGCAGCTAGCTGTGCTGTGTCTTGACGCGGGAAACCGAACTACAGAACACTGGCAACGGAGTCCACAACCCCAAAACCGGTGTTCGAGATTTATCATCTATCTAATCCACTCATTGGCTATGACGCCACCGATCAGGCGTGCCGTTGGCATTTACATGGTGAGAAGTATGCGATCCTGTATAGGGTGCTAGTGGGGCCGACCGGGACCCGCAGCTCCGCGCGACCATATGGAGCATACGTCATTTTTTATCCGATATAGGCCCACCCCATTTGGACGATGTCGGGTAGTGATTGTTATCGGATGGTCCACAAGCACCTACAATTCCACCAGCCTGTGGCGATATGAGCGTTGTTTGCGTGACGTCACGCGATCAATGACTAAACTCCCATTCACGTGAGGTCGCCGGTTTCCCGGCGTTCTGTGCCTCTTGTTCTTGCTGATCGGTGATTTATATCGCGGGGGTGCTTGCTGTGATAGGTTAGCCTTTCCTTTCCTTTCCTTTCCGTTTCCTTCTCCGTTTCTTTTTTTTGTTCGAATTCTCCATGTCTCCAAGTCAACATCCACCATGCCTCACTTGTCGTGTACTCCTCCTCATAGACGTCCAGATGAATCTACTGAGAGACCCCGAAAACGGCGGGGTTCCCGCCGCGCACGTTGTCCGTCAAAACATCGAGGGCGTCCTCGCCAAGGCGCGCTCCGAAAAGCACCAACCCCTTATCATACATGTTCGCAATAGTGGGGAACCCGGCGAACCCGACGAGCCAAACACGCCAGGTTGGCAGCTCTTCTTCCGACCATTCCCGTACGAACCCATCATTGATAAGAAGAAAAACAATGCGTTCGCCGGCACTCAACTTGGGGGTTTGGTCCCGACAAACGCCGAGGTCATTGTTGTCGGCATGCAAAGCGATTATTGTGTTCGCGCGACGTGCAGTGCCGCGCTTGGCAGAGGGAACGAGGTGATCTTGATAAGGGGTGCTCATGCTACCCTCGATCGCAATGAGATTTGGAACGGTGGCAGTATCACCAAAGCTCATGTGATCGAGGCTGATATCGAAGCTGAGCTTGAAGAGGCTGGGGTGAACCTCTTGGACATGAGGGACCTTCCTGGTCTCTTCACCGACCGATAGTTGTCGGCCATGTGAAGGCTGTATCTGCACTTAGGTGTATAATATATCGCGGTACCATACATATGGATTGACGGTAAGCACGCTGGCAAGATTCAGCGTTCAAGCTCAAGCATGTCAGGTTGTGCTGACGACGCGATGTAGAACCGGAATTATCTTCGCAGAGATCGCTGGCGGATCTCGTCTTCAGGGATCACACGGACCCGGGATATTAGTGGCATATCGTTTCCCCAACTATCTTCAACCAAACCCCTGATGATTCGTTGTTCACTCCATTTCTCCCTCTTCCGTGTAGTACTGTGACTTGTATTTGTTTTCTTTCTGGTCTGATTGGTGAACAATGTCCAGGCAGATGGCTTTACCTTGAAGGGGGGCACAAGGATGGTAATCGGCACTGTGACGGATGTCACTGTACTCGAAGTGTTGTGCCGGGGCAAATCGCAGTCTCTGTCAACTATCACTGCAAGAGTCACCACCCAGGTCAACGGCTCCAATCCCCTTTGTCCAGTGCTCGTGAAGTCGATCCTTTGATCAGACCGCCCCTTCCTGCAATCAATGCAAGCGGGAAAGACGGTGATAATATGTCAAAGACATATTCCCCATACTCGAGGCGCGGAATGGCAACCTTTTTACGGGAGTTCGACCGCAGGCACGGATGGGATACTGCGCTGCGTCCATACTAGTACTCAGGCTCGCGGGCGCCCTTCGACTCGGACAGTGCAACAACTCCATCGGTGGCACAAGGCGAGATAGGCAAATTATCCCAGTTAAATGTATTGATTAGAGTAACAACCCGCCAACAACATGCGAATATAGCTAAGTCTACTGACATGCTGTCCCACTACGTTTACCGATAATATAAAGAAAAAGTTGGTTTGTATGTATGTTACATAACGGATTCAGGGGTCATACCTACCCAATTAGGTGATGCGCGTTGAGGGGTCACGCGTTCACGACTAGGTCTAGTACTCATCAGCAATTCATTGTGCGAACATGCTTCTTTGATGACTACGAACCAAAAAGACGTTATAGATCCTTACAAGCCAATCGTTGATGGCAAGGTGCGTGTGAACTCCGATTGGCATAGCAAAGAAGCTCAACATTTGATAGAATCAGCGTCTCAAGCTACACACGGATGCGCCCTTCACACCGACGTATGTCCAGCAGGCATTGACACTATCGTCTGACCCCGCTGCAATATACGAGAGTCGCGTCAAGGGCCGGCACGTACTCCTCGAAAACCCTGCACGGGAAAGCAGAGCCAAGAAAGAAAGAGTCGCGAAGCAGGCTCGAAAACAAGCCGAAAAACATCGGAAGAAGTTCAGACCCTTAGCACGAAACGCAACGGAGTCAAGAGGATTTTGGAAATTGGAGAAAAATGCGACCCGGTATGTGTTGTGAGTATGTTTGGTGATATGACCGATGCATCATGCTTGGACAAGGTTTGATTTATTCGTACCGCTGCATCAACTTTGGATGGGGTATATGTCGGAGTTGTTGGGGTTGGGTGTTCCTGATACTTCTTCATCGTCACATGAAGACAGGATGCCGAGTGTTTCTTCGATGCACACCAAGCTGGTGAAGGCTGACCTCAACGGGGCGCTGCTCACAGGTAATGGACAAGTGTACTTGGCTCATTTCACTCGTCACTAACCCTATTAATCCTAGTCCGCCAAAGCCGGAACCCATGTATCGTCGGTCTCTCTGGGATCGTCCTCCACGAGACGGAGAACGCATTCAAGCTCATCACACGAAAGAACCAATTAAAACGTACGTTCTGCTACCCATCCTCAACCCCCTCACATTGTTGGTCCCACAGTGATCCCGAAACAAAACTCCATCTTCGCACTCGCAGTACCGCTCTACTCGACTCTTCCTCCTACAGCTACCGAGGGGGATCCTGCTCAGACGCTCCAACAACAAGAACAACAAGATTCGAAAATGCTATGGACGGTGCTCGATAAACCGTATATCGAGTTCGATCTGTACGGAAACCAATTTTGTTTCCGTTCTGCGGATCGATCGAATAAGAAATTCAAGGCCAAGGAGACAATCGAGTTGTGAGGTGTGAGTGGTGATGTTTTTCGTGTATCGCCGCTTCAGGCGTCGTATGTGCACATACGGCATATTTCTTTGGATTGGATGGCTGGGAGTGTTATTTGGAAGGGCTCTTGAACTCAGGAATACTATCTTCCGTCCCCTCAAACACAGAGTGTTCGTACCCAACAATACTGACATTGGGTTCTGACGAGAGGTCCTGCTCGGAAGCATTGTAACAAGCCCAAAGACAGTCCATTAAAAGATGGTTTCAAATACCCCAGCTTAGAATTAAGGGGATACTTACAACTGTTTGATCGGTATCAACTCTCTAGCTCTTCTGACGAAGAATACATAATTGGGCACTCACCTGTAGGTTGGGATTGTTGGTCGGCTATCATTGATGTAAGAAAACAGGAGTCCCCCACTTTCGACGCCGTGAGTCCGTTTAATCCACAAGTTGACATACCGAGGGGCAGTTCTGACGAACCACCAGGGAGTTAGCTTTTCGTACGTGGCTTCAATAACCATGAACACACATGAAGGTGCAGAGACCGAGATGACGAGCCTGCGACAATGGTTAGCATGGTATAGTGTCATCATGATTCAAGGCCTTCAATACGCACGAGAATGAAAAGTGTGGATACCAAGGTTCAAGCTCTAGGTTTGTCTCGCATCAGAAATATGCCACCAACTTGAATAATATTGTCCGCAAATCCAAATGTACTCTATCTACACAAATCAATCAGCCAAAGTAAGGCTCGCAGAGTCTAAAAAATGAGGTATCGTACCTCTATCGAAAAAGTGGGGACTGCCATAAAGTTAAGCCCATGGATAAACATATATGGAAGCATGTCACCGTAATCATATACAATATAAATAATGGAAATTTATGTGTGATAGACGGCTTGCCTCATATGACGGATTGGTTACCAGTCTAAATAGAAATAATGATCGACATATCTGTCCAAGGCTTGATATTTGAGGGAATTGAATCACGTCGCCCTGGCCGTTGCTGCGTACATATGATCCGAGACCAACGGAGGAATGCAAAGATGGTGACGATCATACAGCCTCATCACTTGACGACTGTCACAGGCCGTTGAGAGTTGTGGTTGATAGACAACTAGACAGAAATAAAATTATAGAAGTGTCAATGATCCGGTGCTGCTCAAGACTCAGCTAAGTCGGCAGATCGGCGGAGGCCAGCGGCCCAACGTGCAGATCATAACGAGTTGATTATATGGTTCAACGTTCAGGTCCAACTACCCCAGTTATGTATCACGCAATCAAGCGAAATTTGACAAAATAGTGAGGGCCCAGTATTAACTTCCACGCCAAGGTACACGTACTAAGGAATCTCGCGTGAAGGTGCGGCGCACCAATCGCCGTTTCTTTACGCGCAGCATTATACAAATGGGGCACTGTGCGCAGTAGGGATTGATTCCCACGCCGCACTACTATGGTGTAGAACCGATGTTTCATCCGGCAAACTGAGGACGCTCGTGATTATCACTTGTATGGTGCCCGCTGCCGGGTCGCCGCGAACTTCGAAGTCGTTTGAACTTTGCATGACATTGACATGTCACATATCGGGATTGCCCGAGGGGCCGGTGCCCGAAGCTTGACACAAGCATCCTGTCAAACCACGCCTCAACGACTTAGTTCAAGATACAAAGCTTTACCGACGGCTTACTTGGATTCACGTCAAGTTACAAGTAAGTCTTCCGAATTGCCGCCTCGAGTGGATTATTCCTCGGAAAAGATTGAATCCCAACCTGTGTTAGATGCATTACCTCCGATCTGGTGTTCAAGTTCCCTTGTTCCTGTGGAGTTAACAAATGGGCTCGGGGATTGACAGAGTGTCCAACGTCAAGCGTATCAGGCGATTTGTTTCCACCCCGAGTGTTAGCTGTAGTCGCGTCACTTGGTAACGTATGGAGTTGACAACTCACGAGGGCATTTGATCCCTGGCAACGTGTCCAACGTCAAGCGTATCAGACGGGTCGTTTCCATCCCGAGTATTAGCTGTAGACGTGCCACTTGATAGACACATCTGCTACACCACACCTCAATGATTTAGTCACCCTCTCAGCCTTCAAAATTTAAAGCTTTACCAACGGCTTACTTGGATTTGCGTCAAGTTACAAGTCTGCCCAATTACCGCATTGAGTGGGTTATTCCTCGGAGAACACTGAATCCAAACCTGTGTTGGATGCGTTCCCTTGTTCCCGTGGAGATAACGAATGGGCTTGACTCCCTTGAGGATTGACAGAATGTCTAACGCCGAATGCATTACCTCCGGCCCGGGCTGTGTTCAAGTTCCCATATTCCTGTGGAGTTAACGAATGGGCTCGACGCTTAATTTACAGTTTCGGGCGATTGAGTCCCTACGGTGGGCGAGAAGGATCAGGTTGGCATTTCGTACTTAGCAAAATAAAATTTTCGAAATCGGAGTTTTCATTCTGTTGCCGAGATGCCCGCACCGCCTCTACCGCGACACACGG
>JBBPQP010001306.1:0-11282 GCA_038092555.1 Boletus subgraveolens | reverse complement strand
GGGTTGGTTGGGTGTCTGTATTGCCCAGGTGGCTCTCCCTGTGGAGAGCTGACCATGACACAGTGGTGGTGTCAGGTCCAGCTGGTGGTGATGGTGGTGGTTGGCCAGGCTAGAGACTGGTTGATGGGTGAACCGGGTCTAAGTATCTGGGGAGGTGGTGAGATCTGGTGGAAGCCAGATCTAGACATGATGATGGATGAGATACCTTTTGTTATCTTGATCCTTCATCCACCTCCAACTAAATTCATATTGTGCCAACCAGCGCCAGAGCACATCTTTTCGAGAAACAAGATCTGAGACCAAAGAGAGGGTCTCCAGTTGTCAGGGATGGTTATCCTAGTCTTCCTGTACTAGGTAGAGGGTAACTATGAGACAATGGTTAGCTTCAATGTGTTGAGAGAGGGATCCTTGGATGATCCCACACATTGAGGAGTGTGAAGGTGGAATCACCAGGGAATCCTTTTTGTCGATGTAATATGGGTCCTCTCTTTTTGCAGAACACCCAAGGTGGGACCCTTCCGGTGTTGCCAAGGTCAGATCAGTGGGTAGCTCCAGCCCTTACCCAAGGGGAGGATGATTCCCAAAGAACACCTATCCAACTCCTCTCCAAAGCCTTAAGCCCTTCCAAAAGAGACAGTGGGTAGGCTCTCCTGTCCTACAGAGTTTGGATCATTAGTCATCAGTTAATAGTTGTCCAAACCCCCATTTGCACTGCAGTTGATTAGGCCACTTCTCAATGCAAACGATACAATGGTGGAGGAACTGTCCACACACCAAAGGAGCATGACTAGCTCATGTGAGCTCTATATCCTGGGGTGGCATCCTCCAAAGTCTAACCATTGGTTGATCTGGTTCTTTAGCTTATCCCAGTGAGGTGTCCCTCAGGGGAGTACAACAGGTTGGGGAGGCCCTCTTCCTAATAGTGCCCAGCACTATGGTCTTCTCAATAGGAAACTCATGGTCTAGGTAGACCAGTCTTGTTTCGGTGTACAACAGATCCACTAGCTAGGAGCTATGGCAGGCCCCTATGTCAGATCAGAGGAGTCTTGCTCTGGGAACCTGGTTTTCCTGGGATGGTTGTCAGACCATTTGAGGCGTCTGGCCTTTTGTGGGGATTGGGGGATCCTGTTCAAGGTAGGGTCCCTCCTACCAAGGTCTTGGGTCTTCTAGGATGAGGTGTGGTACATCCCCAGGCCAGTGGTGACAGTTTAATGATGTATCTCCAGGTCGTCTAGTAGTTTAGGGTCATTCTGGACCTTCTCCCTCATGTGGCATGGTGAGGGGAGTTGTGCGACTGGGAGTGGCCACTGAGTTCAGTCGAGATCCATCCTTGGCATGGTTTGTCGAAAGAGGAGTTGGTGACATGGATCCAGGGGTTGGCATCACTTCTTCTGTCTCCTTGATGGTAGGCACATCAATGTGTGATCACCCAGTCTTCTCCATTGTGCTTTCTATATTCTATGACCAGAGGTTGGTCGCAAAGACAATAGGTCATGTTGTCATGGCAGCTTGGACACCACATGTTGGTGTCATTCAATGGGATAACCTTGGGATTGATGATGCAAGGTTCATCACTCCACCTGACTTGTTTGATGAGTGGAAATGGGTTAACTTCCCAAAGGTTAGGGGTGTCTTCTCATCCTCAGTCCTTTTCTTCTTCTATAGTGGTCCTCTGTTTTCCTTTCAGATCACAGTCTACTCCTTCTTGGCTGATGAAATGGTCCAAAGCAACTATGCTTCAGGTAACACCAAACTACTATCCGATATCAAGTCGAATGAAGTGAGAAGGGAGGAATGCAAAGTGAGCCCTAGGATCTCCTGAGTCCTGCTTTAGATGAGATATCCAAAGAGACTAGACTGGGGATTCCAGCTGTAGTCCTCTGGGTTTATATATTCATACTATGTTTGTACATGTGGTGTCTAGATCTACTGATCTAGGGCATAGGGTAATGGTAATTAAATACATGAGGCATAGGCATGCTGGAATGGAAGAAGCGGTGATTAAATATGCATGTTGATGGTGGGAGTGTAATGGAAGCATGACGGAGATGAACGTGGGAAATAATATAACCATATCGGGATTGGATCTCAGATCCGATCGGGGAAGAGAAAAAAAATCAAAGTGTGTCCATAGCGCGAGTCCATCTAGTGGCTCTAGAGAAAGTGAAAGTGGCACTGGTGAGCACACGTGACTATCACGTGATCTGATAAGATAAAGAAAAAGAATATCTGATTACGACCGTAACAGCTGATGCATGTCAGTTGTGATGAGGTCTGATGATTCCTTGGTATATGGCAGTTGTCATCTGCCAGGATTGGATCCTTTCGTTGGTTCTGAGTATGGCAAGGTTTATTGCAGCCCTTTCTTCCCTGGAGAGCACATATTCATTGCTGGTGAAGGCATTTCCACCCTCTCTTTGATAGGTTAGGGGTAGGGGCATTGACCTGAGCAGTAGAGGATCTGTCCTTGGGTTGGGCAGAGGTGGTTTGTCTGAGGGATTCATCAGTGGCAGTAGAAGAGGGAGGGGTAGGGTTGGAAGGATGGGTGGAATAGGATGTGAGGGATATGGGAGACAGGCTCTGGGGAGAGTCAGAAAGCAGGGTAGTTTTCCACTTCTGTAGGTGGATGTAGAGAGGTTCCATGAAGGAGTTGATGGTGATGGAGATCCTTAGAGAACTTGGGTAACATGGGGTGCATGTTTTGGTGAGGATGGATGAACTAATGCTGGAGGGTTCCAGCCTAGGGTTGGTGGAGGGTTCCACCCTTTGGTTGACAGAGGATTCCATCCAAGAGTTGGGGTCAAGGGTGTGATGCAACGATGGCATTCACAAGATATAACCTTGATCTTTTGTTACAACTACCACTGGGTAGGCATACAAGTAGACATAAAGTGTAGGCTGCCTTGAGCCTAACTCTTGTTGGTCCTAACATGAGGATACCTTCAGGTTTATTGTAATGCCTGGTGACGAGCGACAAGGAATACTGTTATGATTGAGGAGACTTCTATTCAATTTCCTTCTTCGCCTCCTCCTTGTTGCCTACCGACTCCAGTCCCTTTGTCAGTTACCCCACCATCCCACCTTGACCATTCCAGGGCTACCCTCTTCTCCACCCTCTTCTCTGATCTCCAGAACTTCCAGATCCCCACCTCCACCTGGGCTGACTCACTAGATGAGTCCTTCTTTGAGAGATGAGGCTATCCACCATCGCCTTCAGGCATCCCCACCCCTGCCTCCAGATACTTCTCTCTCCACCGCCTCTTGGGTTTTCCTGCCATTACCTTTAGGCATCCCCACCCCCACCTTTGGATACTTTCCTCTCCACTGCCTCTCAGGTTCCCCCGTTTCCTTTCTATGACTCTTACTTATGCATTCCTGACTCACGCTGACACTGCCTCCTACATAGCTTCTCTCATAGCTATGCGTTTCCCCTTATATTCTTCCCGTTTATCTCACATGCTATGCGATGTGACATGTCTCCTTTCTTATTTAGATTTAGGGCTCTGACATCTGCCCTAAAGTACCTACTATATATATCAGAGCGCCACCTGTACCTATCTCTCTCCTTAACCTTGATATACACTTCTTCATGTTGTCAACTTGTTCCTTGAGATCCCCTCCCTTGTGCCTTGTCTCTGTTACGGTTAAGGAGACCCCTACTCAATTTCCTCCTTCGCCTCCTCCTACTCTCATCCCGACCCCTCCTTCTTTGTCGGTTACTCCACCATCCCACCTTGACCATCCTGGCTCCTTTCTCTTCACCACCCTCTTCTCCGACCTCAGGAACTATGAAATCACCTCCTCCACCTGGGCTGACCTATTAGACGAATCCCTCTTTGAGGGATAGTCCTCCCCCACCTTCAGGCATCTCTGCCACTGCCACTGCCTCTGGGTACTCCCATTCTCCACCACCTCTTGGGTTCTCCCTTTTTATCTGACTCTTACTTATTTTGACTTGCTCAGACACTGCCTCCTCATAGCCTTCTCTCATAGGCTATTGTTTTCCCCTTTTATCCTGACCATTGATCTCATGTGCCTCACGATGCAATGCATCTATTACCATATTTATCTTTAGGGCTCTGACACCTGCCCTAAAGCATATACTATATATATTAGAGCACTGCCTGTATACTCCTTTCTTCTCAACCTTGATATACACTTCTTTGTGTACTGTTAACTCGTTCCTCAAGATCTCCTCTCTCGTGCCTAGCTTCTTCCATCTTCATCCTCCCCTCTACCAACTCAGGGCCAGTCCCTGTACTGCTGTCATTGGACAGGCTATTCACTCTTAACTCCTTACAGAGGTGTCCAAGAGTAGGAATGAGACAACATGGTTCTCCACAAATGTGTACCATTGTTACTGGTCATAACAGTCTCACCTCTGCCTCATCCTCCCTTCTACCCACTCTGGGCCAGTCCCAGTACTGCTGACTTACGTCAAGCCATTCACACTTAACTCCATATGGAAGTGCCCAAGTGTAGGAACAAGACACAGTTCTTCATGAATGTGTTCCATTGTTACTGGTTGTAACAGATACTAGTAAAAGTATCCCGAGGTATATGACGACCAAGATGTTACAGTTTTGGCACCCCCCCCCAGTCTTTTTCCTTCTCCCATGACCCCATGCCATCAGGTGACCACCTCTTCACTGGACCATCCACTCCTGGCGCACCCTAGCGCTTGCTTATGCTTAACAGACACATCTTGCAACAGCTCAGACCATCGCCCACCACACTACCTTCCCCGGTGTTTCTTGACACAGCCACCCCCCTGTGTCCAGATCCTGGATCTTCCCTGGATCTTCCCACCCTCCACCTCCTTTAGGGCCACCCTGTTGCTCTCTCTCTGGATCTTCCCCACACAGCTCTTCTGCAGTGCCTTTAGATCTTCCTGGCACCACCTCCAGTGCCTCCTCTCGCACAGCCATCTTCCTGTGCTCTCCTTGGCAATCCCCATCTCTGTTGAGGCCAGATCTCCCCTTAACATTGCCACCACCTTATGTTGTGCCCCAACCTCACTTTGCTCTTGTGACCACTCACATGCCATCACAACACGTCGCGCCACGATGATTCCCATGACATGTCCCATTGCTTGTGAACTTCCCATGGCAGACCCCTCCTGCCTGTTTGGGCGATAACCTCACCATACAAACTCTGGGTTTCCTTATATGGATATGGACTCTTACCATATTAGGTTAGACTGCGCATGGACCACCATTACCAGATTGGGAATACCTGCCCTAAAGCTCTTATGGCTGGGGTATATAAGTTCGAGCTTCTCTCGAACCCCTCTCTCCCTCTAACCTTGATCTGACACCTAAAGTGTACACCTTACGGTTACTCTTGTGGTATTCATCATTCGTTCTCTGCAACCCTTCCCTTGCTTGATCTCTACCTTGCCCTCCTCTCCTTCTTTCTTCATTGAAAGACTCCGTCAAATAGTCTTCATCTGGCTGTTGGAAGACTCGGTCTTCCTATCTACCCAACAACTCATTGTCATGGGCTCATCCGTTGGTTCTCTACTCCAGTACAGAGAACTAGGCCTCTTCGTCATCGACCTCATCATTCAAGACTCTTGACTAGGTCAAGGTCATTTGACCTTGTACTTCTTGGATTCTCGATCATTGCCTACCTCAGGATATTCCTCTTAATATCCTTTACAATCCATTACCTGGTTCCACATCAAACCAGAAGGAATCCTACATCATTAGGACCAACAAGGGTTAGGCTCAAGGTGGCCTACACTTTGTGTCTACTTGTACGACACCCAGTTGTAACACAAGAGTCCTAGACTGAGGAGGTTGGATGACCTTGACCTAGGCAAGAGTCTTGGGTAGCAGGGTCATCAACAAAAAGGTCTGGTCCTCTGAACCAGAGCGGAGAACCTGGAGACAAGCCAACGACAATGAGTCATTGGAGGGGTTGGCGGAGTCCTTCAATGAAGGAGGAAAGAGGAGAGGGCAAAGTAGAGATCAAGCAAGGGGGAGGGTTGCAGGGAATGGATGATGAATACCACAAGAGTAACCGTAAGGTGTACCCTTTAGGTGTCAGATCAAGGTTAGAGAGAGAGAGGTGTTTGAGAGGAGCTTGAACTTATATATCCTGGCCATAAGGGCTTTAGGGCAGGTATATCCCAATCTGGTAATGGTGGTCCATGCACAGTCTAACCTAATATGGTAAGAGTCCATATCCATAAAAGGAAACCCAGAGTCAGTGTGGCGAGGTATCACCCAAAAAGGCAGGAGGGGTCTGCCATGGGAAGTTCACGAGTGAAAGGACATGTCATGGGAATCATCATGACACAATGTGTTGTGATGGCATGTGAGTGGTCACATGAGTGAAGTGGGGTCGGGGCACAGTATGAGATGGTGGCAATGTTGAGGAGAGGTCTGGCCTCAACTGAGATGGTAATTGCCAAGGAGAGCACAGGAGGATGGCTGTGCAAGGAAGGTACCCCAAGAAGGTGGTGTAGAACAGCTACCAGAGGGATCTGGTGATACAGCTATAGGGCTGTGGGGGGTTGGGTTGGAAAAGTGTAATGGTGGCCCTAGAGTGGATGAAGGGTGGAAAGATCCCAAGGGGATATTCCAGGGAGGATCCGGGAAAGGTCCAGGATCGGGACATAGAAGAACAGCTGTGTCAGGGGCACTGAGGGAGGGGCAGTGCAGAGGAGGGCGATGCTAGGCTGTTGCAAGACGCATTGCGTTGAGTGTAAACAAGCACTAGGATATGCCAGAAGTGGATGGTCCAGTGACAGGAGCAGTTGTGGATGGGCATGCGGTTGGTGAGGAAGAAAAAGACCGGAGGTGCACCAAAACCGTAACACCTGCCCATTAGCTTTGGTTCAAGTTCACTGAGCTTTCTCGACAGCGCCAGTGGGTGCTTGAGCACAACTGATGGGCTGGATCCAAGGCACTTGTTGTATTCTGCAGTTGCACTGACCCACCATTTGGGCGTCATCTCATGCAAGACCCACTTGAATTCTGCCCTCATGTCCATGAAGAGGTAGAACTCATTGTCTCCCCAAACGAGCAAGGACCAGGGGTCCATGTTTGTGGTGAGGAAGAAGAGCTGCTATGAGCGGGTCAGACTGTTGACACAAAACCATGGGAGTGTTAATGAAGCATTTGGGCCAGTGGTGGTGAGCGCATGTGGGACACATGTTGTTGTTGAGGATGTCGCCGTCACTGTGGCCATCATGCTTGTGTTGATGGGCTTTACAGAGTGAAGGTGGAGTGATGTAGTGGCTGTGGGTGTGGTGGAAGGAATCTAAGCTGTAGTCTTGAAGTAATAGTTGAGTTTGCTAGCAGGAGGAGAGGGATCTGATGCGAAGTGGGGAGGTGCCTGTGTGACTTTTGACTGTGTTGTAAGTGAGTCAGACTTGGAGCCCAGCCACACCTGTTTGGTGACAGGATGGACTTCAATAGGCGAGATTGGGACTTTGATGGGGGATGAGACAGGCTCAGAGGCTGGGGACAAGTGACTTCCTGGGGCCTTGTCAGCTACCAGGGAATCCAACTTGTGTTTTGCAGCTGTGACAGACTGGCACAATGATGCAGTCTCTGAAGACAGCTCAGCACTCTTATGGGCTTTGGCCTTTCAAGGCTGATCCAGAAGGGAGAGGCTGATGTGGAGCTCTTCGAGAATGGGTCGTGTTGTCTGCAGTGCAAGATCGGCAGCGGCATCATGTTCAAAGCTGAGTGAGCTTGTCATCATGGCTTCCAGGTTGTCAAGCTCCATGGCCTCCTCTTTGACCTTGATCATGCCACTGAAAGTTGATGTGTGGTCTGACATGGTCAGACCGAATGCTTCATTTGAGTGAATGTTGGACAGTTCAGGAAGACTGTCAATGCTGGAGACGACATCAACCTTGAGGATTTGGTTGTGAAGTGCTGCAATGGCAGCAACAAGACCGATGTGATGGGAACCATGAGTTGAGGTGAGAAACAGGGCTTGCTGTGTTGGGTTGTGCATGGTGCCATTGAGACCCACACGGATGTTGCGATGGAGGACAAAATCATGTCCGAGGGTGACCAGGACAGTGATCCCACTTGGCTGGGTATGCTGGAGTGAATTCCAGCCTTTGTGAGACCCTTCAATACAGCTGCCGTTGGAGAGAATGTCCTGACAGTGGCGCTCGAGGCAGCCCTTTTGAACATGTTTGAGCTGTTCCCTGTGCACCTGATCACAATCAGTCCAGTGTAGAGTACTTCGAGATAAGAAAAGCTGTCGACTTATCTGCATCGCAGCTGCAGACCACACCATCCTCTTCTCTGCCCACTTTGCAAACACAGCCTTGAGCTTCTGCTCCTGTTCTTCCTTGCTCCAATACTCTGCACCCACACCCTTCACCAAGTGCTTTCTCAAAATTGCATTCATTATGTTGGCTGCAACAGCTGCTCAGTACATGTTTCTTTGAGAATTCAGAATGACAGCAACATATCTGGTAAATTCACAACAGTTGTGAGCTGTTCAGGATGGAAGGAAAGAAAAAAAGTAGAAGTAGTATGTACTTTACAATAAAATGCCACATGTTGAGAATACAGTTAGTCTCTGGCAGTGCAGACTGCACAGCACAGCAAACTTGACAGCAATTGTCCATGACCATCATTTCAAGCATAGGAAGACCGAGCACTTCGTGATGTCACCTGATGCCAGCCAGTATCTCAGTCATCTCGGCATTGGCCTTCATTTGACAGAGCCACTGTACAAATTGATCAATATGAGGACATCCAACATTGCTTGAGCTGCACGGAAGACGTACCCAGGCAACAATTTCTCCCTTTTCATTTAGCATACTTAGAATTTAGCTCTGAAGCTCCTTGGACCTCCGACAGTGACTATCAGCAATCATTGCCTTGCTGGCAGACTTGAACATGCTATCCATGGATCCACACTGAGCTAGTACATTGCAGATTGAGATTAGCTACAGTAGTCAAGATTGGAACATACTTACTGGGAAGTGACCTCAAATAAAGTTTGGATTCTGCTTGTCTGGTGCAACCACTGAAGTCCAAAAAGACTTCAGTGATTATCTCATGCAAAATAGACTTGTCTGTGTAGGCCTGCATGTCATTGGGTGTTGAGAATGCTTTGAACATGTTTGTCGTAATTCTGAATTTGGCCAGTCTGACCATGCCTGCCGCTCTCGTGTGTTCGCCTTGCACAGCCTTGAGATATTCCAACTTGTGGTGGTGATACTCAAGCAGGTGGAGCTCTACAGCTTGTATTCAACCACTATTCAAGGATGGTGGTCTATCTGGTAAGAACTCATGTTTGAACTGCTCAGCTAACCCAGCTGATGTCATTGATGGTCACAGCTCGATCACAAGATTGAAAAGCTGTCATGTAAGCACACAATGCTTGTAAAAGATAGGTATTTCACCTACGTCTTTCAAAGTTAGATAGTGGATACTAACAACAGAGCACAAGTTGTGGACGTACATGGAATCTCCCAATGGTTCCATTGCTTCCAAAAGACATGGCTCATTAATGCAAAACAGTATGTTACGATTTTGGTGCACTCCCAGGTCTTTTTCTTCTTCACCAACTGTATGCCCACCCACAACTGCTCCTGTCACTGGACCATCCACTCCTGGCGCATCCTAGCACTTGTTTACACTTGACACAACGCATCTTGCAATAGCCCAGCATCACTCCTCCCTGCACTGCCCCTCCCTCAGTGCCCCTGACACAACTGTCCTCCTGTGTCCCAATCCTGGATTTTCCCTGGATCCTCCCTGGAATATCCCCTTGGGATCTTCCCACCCTTCATTCACTTTAGGGCCACCATTATGCCCTTCAGATCCAACCCCCCCACAGCCCTGTAGTTGTACCACCAGATCTCTCCAGTAGCTGTCCTACACTGCCTTCTCAGGACACCTCTCTTGCACAGCTGTCCTCCTGTGCTCTTCTTGGCGATCACCATCTCAGTTGAGGCCAGACCTCTCCTCAACATTGCCACCACCTCATGCTGCGCCCCGACCTCACTTTATTCATGTGATCACTCACGTGCCATCACAACACATCGTGCCACATTGATTCCCACAATGCATCCTTTCGCTCATGAACTTTCCATGGCAGACCCCTCCTGCCTTTTTGGGCAATACCTCACCACACTGACTCTGGGTTTTCTTTTACAGATATGGACTCTTACCATATTAGGTTAGACTGCACATGGACCACCATTACCAGATTGGGATATACCTGCCCTAAAGCCCTTACAGCTGGAGTATATAAGTTTGAACTCCTCTCAAACACCTCTCTCTTTCTAACCTTGATCTGACACCTAAAGTGTATACCTTACGGTTACTCTTGTGATATTCATCATCCATTCCCTGCAACCCTCCCCCTTGCTTGATCTCTACCTCACCCTCCCCTCTTTCCTTCTTCGTTGAAGGACTCTGTCGACCCCTCCACTGACTCATTGTCGTTGGCTCATCCCTAGGTTCTCTACTCTGGTTCGGAGGACCAGACCTTTTTGTCAATGACCCCACTACCCAAGACTCTCGCCTAGGTCAAGGTCATCCAACCTTCTCTGTCTAGGACTCTTGGTCGTCATTTACTTTGGGATACTTTTACTAGTATCCCTTGTTGCTCATTGCCAGGCATTACAATAAGCCTGAAGGAATCCTCACTATAGGACCAATAAGAGTTATGTAGGCTCAAGGCAGCCTACACTTCGTGTCTACTTGTACACCTACCAGGTGGTAGTCATAACAGTAAGTATAGGCAGACTCGGAGTGCAGACCTCCAGCATCCATTCAGAAAAATTCACTGATCCACTTGTTTCACCCCTCAGCGAAACAGAACACCATGGCCTTCTGGAAAAGGCACTGTGAGGCTGTCGATCTCATCAAGCCTGAGGCTGAGGCAATCTCAAGGAAGATGAGCACTGATAGTGCTGCATGTCCATCATCCCACTCACTCCACCCGAAAATAGCCTTGCAAGGCACAGACATATTCCCACTGCCAGACGATCATGTACCCAGGCCCAGAGGGCTCCTCACTCAATCACAAGAGGGGGCACTGTGGTGATGGTGTCAGACAGGTTTCAAAGGTTGACAAGGTGCCCCCATGGCCTCAGCCTTGTGGTGTCTTCACCGCAGGCAAGACTTTCCACCCACAAGCCTTCCACTTGACCCTGCAAGACATATATGAGTGCTACTGCATGCCCAGTGCTGAGCCCACTTCCATTGCCACCATGGAGGTGGTGGCCTTCATCCAGCTCCTTGCATTTTGCATTTGCATGTTCAACGATGGCATGATTGGATTCCGTCTCT
>JBBPQP010001305.1:0-11291 GCA_038092555.1 Boletus subgraveolens | reverse complement strand
GCTCATCCTAGGTCCGGTGTGGGTGAAGCTTTGTTGCCGGATGTGGATCTTCCTCCGAAAGCGAGGAGATCCACAGACGACGCTAAGGCACATTCTAAACCGAGTCTGTCCCACACCGTCACCCGCATCAGTGTTGGAGAAATACCTGTGCAAACAACACCTACACCTACGCCTGCTGAGCTTGAATCAGGACGCGAGCCATGTGTCGTCGTCTCATAGGTCAGTGAATCTAGACGAGGTTCAGTCGGGACAAGAGGGGACCGTGATTCCAGGGCAACGGAGGAGTGGACCAGACAAGTCTCTTTCCGAGTGATCGATGCTTTCAACCTGCGAACATTCTAACGTGTAGTATTAGTGTCAATCTTTCATAAACACATATTTTCACGTGTCTAAGTTGCATCATGTCTTACTCTCTTTTTCTTGCCGTAATACACGCCTTTGTTGAAGATTCAAACCAGCGTGGTGGGAAGCCATCGTGGCAAAAGTGGTAAACAAACAAGCATACGGTCTGATAGCTTAACGATAGCCTAGTTCTGATGAATGATTTCAGTGGTGGGTGGGGATAGATTGGTAGGAACAGCTTACCTCCGGTATTCTAAATATCGTGATCTCCTGCAGTGCAACCCACATTTTTAGGTACAGCCTGTATTAAAAAAAGATTACTGACCTGTTGCTTAAAGTATCGCCGATTTTCTTCGTCAATAAGTACCAGGTTGAGGTAATACCGTATACTGAATTTCTTGTTGACCTCACGGAATGTGGGCGTGAGGTCGAAACCTCCAAGGAATAATCGAATAGGTATGGTTTCGCCTGCACAACAAACTCCTTGAGACACTGCATTTCCCAGCCGAGAGGGGACTACTTACCTCGAACCGGCGCTCCATCCATGATTTCAAACTTTGTGATGGTCTCGCTCTCGTTATACTGATTCGGCGGAGAGCCTGTCGTCTCGCGCCTTATAATCGATAGTTCCATATGTTTGATCTTGATCCGAACAAGCAAGAAGTAGATCTTGCCAACGATGACGTCTTTCAGATGGTACCTGATAGTCCTCAGTCATAGGCTGAGTCAAGTGAGAAGGGAAGGAGACTTACTTCGACTTGTTGTACTCAAATTCGATGTGCAGACAGTCTTCGATACCCACTTCCATCCTGATCGCGTTATTGCTGTCAGGCGGCATACGGTAAGAGTGGACCCAGAGGTCTTTCTCTTTCGTCACGTCCGCTATCCGTCGTGAGACCGTCACTCGTATAAGGTATCTTGTCAAATTTCAGAAGACGTGCGACAGCCAGCCGAGAACACTTCAAACTGACCGTAGTTTCACGTTGATGCCCTGATAGCTCTCGAATTGTTTCTCCACGTTCTTGAAGAGAAACTCAAACGTCTGAGCCTGTCGTAGTTCTCCTGGAGATGCCAGTTCTTGAGAAAGCGACAGGAATTCGTGGTGATTCCCCCGGTCATAAAAGAGTTCTACACCGAATGGATGAAGGAAGCTGGGAGCACGAGAAGCGATGGGGACATGCCTATGGTGCCCACGAACTCAACTTTGATACCCTCGTGCGTCATCTTCTTCCCATCGCGTACACGTATCGTCACCTGTATATGTATCGAACACGCTATTTTTCGGACCGAAACAAGACCAGAGACAAACCTGTCCGCTGACCGAGTCACCATCGTAATAAACAGGACACTGGGTAACCTTGTCTTTGTCCCCCTTCGTATCCACCTGTTTCCGCAGTTCCTCTCCATCGAGTTGAATGTTTACGTCGACCGGAGACGCGAAGAAATAGGCCATGCTGGACGCTGAGTCGTGTGGTATTGGTGGAGGGCGTCACCGGGCCGAGTAAGGTCCTGAGTAAGGTCCTAAGATGTATGTTACTTTGGTGAGGCTAACAGTAACATTGTCGTGCTATTGCTCCTAGATCACGTGTCAATACCGTGACCAAACCGTCGATCTATCCTGAGTTACTATCAATCTTTACATTCTACACGAGGCCCGGTTCCAGTTTACTCTAACTCAATGCATCCAACTCTCTTTCCTTCGTATATCCGGTATTTTTAGTTCTGGCGCAGTAACTTCGCCATCACACTCTGTAGGTTCCAGCATTTTTCTGATTACCACCTCTCGAATTCGAACCTGGTGTGCATTCTCGTGACAATCTCCATAAAGTCGGGTTCGTTATCAGGGGTAATATATCCTCTCCGGACAAGGAAATCAATCAAAACTGCATGTGATGATCAAAATCTGCAACACAATGGCAATCGTTCAACCCACCCACGGCGCAATTAGCTTTGAACAGCCCTTGTTTCATTTTCGCGATGACCACATCTAGTGGCAATAGCTAACGGACTTCTATTAATCGACCGGTCAACGCGTGAGTCCAAGTGTGTGCGAGCTTACATCAAAGGATTCCACTTCTCCGTCTAGCGGCTTCGGTTGAAACGGAGTGGGATCAACGTCAGGCGGCACCCTAAGATCATACACATATCTTGTCCAGTACCAGTGAGCAAGCAACGAGGGTGCAAAGAACGATGACTTCACTGGACTTCAGGCTGTAGCCATCCTTGTGCGGTTCTGGACGCGGTTCAGTAGTATGAACGTGCCCGAGATGCCAAAGGCTGCAAACTCACTCGAAGTAATAGCTAACCGAACCTGCACATTTTGCATGTGTCCTTACCATGTTTTCATCGATGCTTGCTTCTTCCATTGACTCTTTGACAAGATTCTCAAAGACAGACATTCCACTCGGTATTCCGCCTGCGACACTGTTGTCCAAGTAACCTGGCCACCTGAATGATAGCATATGTATGACAAGCGGTATCGAGGACCACTATATGAAACGCACGTCTGCTTTGTTAGAGATCGGGTTGGGGTCCAGATCTGCACGTTACTGCCGTCCGCATCTTCGTGGTAGATCGTCATATGTACACCGTAAGTAGGGACCCCGAACAATGCACAGGCAGTGCGTTCCATCTCGAAGAGGTAGTTACCGGTATCAGAGTCCGTCTTCTTTGCACCAGGGTCGTGAGAGAGGTGGACGCCGAATGGATTACGATACACCGGATACAGCTCATTCCTCCATTTTTTGGGTCCGATCACGTCTCGGAAGATGGTACCACTGTCGCGCCATCGTTCACAGAGCTTCTTCATAACGTCTGTGCGCTTGGAGGGGGTGTTGATAGAGGGATGAAAACTAACACGGTATCTTGATCCTGGTCTTGCTCGTTCAGGGATAACGAAAGTACCCTCCGATTCTTGGCGTAGAGCGTCGATTATTTCTGGTTTGAGCAGGCCAATGACGGGGCTATCTGGAGACTGGGACAGCGACCATGGTACCACGTAGTCTCGGTATGTGGATGCAGCGGGATCCTCTGAGCCGTGGTTGGTGGGGAGATGGAAGTTATCGCACCGATTAATGAGGTCGAGAAAAGACAAGTTGAGTTTTGAATCTCGGGCCTGGCTGCTCTCCATTGCTGATCGATGAAGGTTGCTATGTAACGGGTTGTGGAAGTTGTCCCACAACTTGCACACAACTAGTTAGTCCAAGCCTTATCGATCGTAGTGCGTGACCATTTGACTGGCGAGATGCCACAGGTGGGTACTGCAAGAGAGGTGTTCACCGTTATCGCTTGACCCTACTCTACGAATGGAAGATGCGGCTGGCAAAAGCAAAAAAGGAAATCAAGGGTCCTACTAAAGAGAAAATGAGCGGTTTCTGAGTCTACGGATGCTACCTCGACGAGACATGAACTACATGATCAAGAATTCGCGACTCGGTCCTCCTCTGCTCGTGTCGCGCTGCGTAGCCATCTCAATGGATGTACCAATCGTAGGACAATGCGAACGCTAGAACTGGACTATCCTAACCCTCCTGCCATGGTTCCAATCTAACGTCCAGTATTGGCCGAATGCAAATAGCATGTGCAGAGTCGGTTTGTTTCAGGACCAAGCCTCTTGGTTCGTCGTCTCTAGGAATGACGCCATGATTGAAGTCTTCAACACAGGCGGTGTTCGTGGCAATGGTCATGTAAAATCATTCTGACGCGGGGAACGCAGACGTGTTGAATGTCGCCAAGCTAGCTGTGGTGGGACTACTCCACAATGGTCCCCCGAGTTGATGGTGGCGGCTGCTCCCCCTCATTGGCATTCTTCCGGGTCACCCGCGATCGTGTCCAGAATCTCCACATCGAAACCTCTCTTTTCTGGTGGAATGCGGTAGCAGAGTCGACGAACGTTGTGGATGATGGCATGTTGCCCGAAATTCTTTGGACAAAAATGTATTCTTTGTGTCTTTATGAACCTGCGACAATACTGATCCACTAGTATTCAGCAATATCGTGTCGAATACTGCCGGTGCGTCCATTTTTTCTCCCGAGTTCTTCGTGAGCCACAACGCCATAATAGGGGTTGCTAGCAATACATATCATTCTGACGGAATTACACTCGTGGACTGGGATATGCGACATTGTTGCACTGTCGAGTTTCACGAATTCAACATATCCCTCAGGTGACCACGGGTGATGATTGTCTTGCTATCAAGGAGGTTGGTATATATTCTGACTTCAGGTCATTGCCCTGCGACTTGACAGACACGGTGGCGTGTAGAACATGGCCAATGATTCCCCAGTGTATGCCCCGGGATCTTGCAAGTGACAGTGAACTCGACTACAATGATGATGTTGAGAATGTATTGTTGGAAGACTTAAACGTGCGTTTGTTTCGGGAAACTCGTTGTCTACCACGCTATTGTGCGAAAGTCTAATACATTTCCTCATTCGTTGCTGGATGGCCCGTATAGTTCAACCCAATGTGGTCAGCGGCGTGCGTATACCATGGTGTGAATCCTCCGCAAGTTGTCCTTCAGGTCTATTTTAAATCGTGGGATCGGAGGCGGTGGAGATGCGGTTGTGCACGCGTGAACTGCCGTCCTTCCCATGTGTGACACTGGGGCTATGTCCGGAACGTAGTCGTGCGCAACTTGATACCCCACAATGTCACCGGACCAATCGACATCTCAGGCATCGCCGCTATCAATATGAACACGGTAAGCTACATATTTCCTTCCACGAGCTGTCCAGTGCTCGGCTCAAGTTGTCAATCTGACATGTACCCCCGCGGCGCCATACCCAAACATGATGTTCATGAATGTCAATGCGACATCCCCAGCAGGGGAATCTCCAAAGTGTACTTGCCAGAGTGTCATTGATAAAGTTGGTTTACCTGGTAGGTGGTTGAGCTCTGTGGAATGATAGCATCTAACGGTACATGGCTTCGCAGCCCCATGCAGTGCAACGGGAGTGGCGTAGATTGTATTATTGCCGGGAGGTGTGAAGGAAGCTTTCAATTTCATGTAAAAGGTCGCCGGTAACGTGACGACGGTTGGCATGTCTGACACGACAATATCTCCACGGAAAACGACAACAATGAGATGAGTGGTGGCAAAAAGGGGGGGCACAGTGAGCATTTGAGCAGTTGGAACCATCTGCATCAAACCCAATCGCAAACATGCAGTGGGCCAGCAAACTGCAATGGGGGTCAGAAAACGGGATACGACATTGCACTGCATAAACCACTATTATTATTGTAACCACGATAGCACCGTGACCCGATCAGTCCATCAAAGTTCGCATCTATCCTATACTGATTCCCGCGAATCAATCAGCTCTGGTAATTGGTCCCTAGTTCTGAACCAGTTGCGACACGGAGGTTGGTATGGTGAGAAATTCCATGTGATTATGTGATAGATCTTGCCAAGGACAATACTTATCCGATAATAAACAAATTAGACTGCAACCAGTCCCACCTATCTTCTCAGCTTTCTTTCTGTTCCCTCCTTCTTTCAGGCAGGTCCTGTTTATCATTTCTGGTCACCGCTGGACGTGTTCTCGACCTTACCATGGCCAAGAATCGGTTCTCTGGATTTGACTTCAAAGACCGCAATCCTTTCGTCGACCAGAACCCTTTCATCGACCCCAAGCTCGATTATAACCATGCTGGTGCATCCATTGGGACACCCCTCCATAGGAACAAGTCAGAGCGTGACAGGCTCCAAGGTATCCAGCAGACATGGATAAATGGAAGTATTGCGAAGGCCCCGCAGAAACCCCACACTCTTGGTCAAAGATTCGACCTATGGATGATCAACGAAGGGGGGAAGCGACTGTTCTTCTTCTCTTGGATATTCTTCCACTGTCTGGTCATTGCCTTTGGTTTCATGAACTATCAGCTGAGCGATGACCTAACCACCGCTCGTGCCACCTTTGGCATTACTTATTGTCAGTATTCCCTGCTACATTTTCGGAGCGAACAAAGACTTAGCAAATCATTCTTGTAGCCATCGCTCGTTCTGCTGCTCTCGTGCTACACACCGATGTCATCTTCATCCTTTTGCCCGTTTGTCGTAATTTCATCTCCCTCCTTCGTCGGACCCCATTGAACCAGTTCATTCCGTTCGACAAAAATATCACCTTCCACAAAGCGACGGCGTGGTCCATGGTCGTGTTTACAGTCATCCACATTGCCGCTCACATGCGCAACTTCCAAGAACTCGCCATGCTTGACCCTAATGCCAAGACTACTGGTCAACGTATCCTGGTTTTTTTGCAGGCAAACTTTGCCACCGGTCCTGGTGCCACTGGGTGGATTATGACCGCCTGTCTTGGAATCATGGTTTGGTTTGGTATGGAGAAACGCCGACGTGCCAATTTCGAGAGATTCTGGTACACCCACCACCTCTTCCTCATCTTCTTCCTTGCATGGCAGTTCCACGGATTGTGGTGCATGATCAAGCCTGACAGAGCGCCCTTCTGTTCGTCCAGTACCATCGGTGTGTTCTGGGTGAGTTCAATTTCTACCTCGGCATCCCGCTTCTCATAATCGATGTTCAGCGCTACTGGCTTGTTGGTGGCACCATTTGGACCTACGAGCGCGTCTTACGTGAAATTCGGTCTCGTCACAAAACATACATCTCCAAGGTCATCCAGCACCCTTCAAAGGTCATTGAGATCCAGATCAAGAAGGAGAAGACGACCACTCGCGCCGGACAATACATCTTCATATGCTGCCCAGAAATCTCGTATTTCCAATGGCATCCTTTCACTCTTACCAGGCATGTGATTTATCACCTACCCTTGACGAGTTTCCCTGAAGTCCTTACAGTGCGCCAGAGGAGGACTACATCTCGGTTCATGTTCGTGTCGTTGGCGACTTTACTACGGCACTCGCCAAGGTTTTCGGTTGCGATTTCGACTCCAAGAAGGAGAAGGAAATAAACGCCACTGGTGGTATGGTGGTAGGCACCAACACGAACCCACCCCTTAATCGGACGCTCCCACGCGTCATGGTCGATGGTCCATTTGGTAGCGCTTCGGAGGACTTTTTGAACTACGAAACGGTCCTGCTTGTCGGTGCTGGTATTGGTGTTACGCCATTTGCCTCGTAGGTTCCGGCTTGTTTTCGGCGTACGGATAATATCAACTTTATCACAGCATTTTGAAATCTATCTGGTACCGCATGAACAACATGAACAACTCGAAGCCGACGCGCCTCTCCAAGGTTTACTTTACCTGGGTCATCCGTGACTTCGGCAGCGCAGAATGGTTCCACTCCCTCTTGCAAGCCATTGAAGATCAAGATGCTCAGAACCGGATCGAGATCAACATCTATCTCACAGCCAAAATCAAGGATGACGATGTGAACAACATTATCGTGCGTTTTTCGCATCCTTTGTTCCTAGCTTGCCAACTGGACTAATATCGGGACTTGTCCGCATGTTCTTCGGTTCCGGTATGCGTTATGCAGGTTCAAGATGTTGGTGCAGAGAGAGATGCGATCACGTCATTGCGCGCCCCAACTCATTTCGGGCGGCCGAACTGGGATAAAGTATTCACCTCCCTCGTCGACAAGCACCCTGAAACGGATGTCGGCGTGGTACGTTGCACACGTATGTCTGCAGCACTTCATCCTAATCCCATGCGTGCTCTTCCGCAGTTCTTTTGTGGGCCTGCCGTGTTGTCCAGGCAACTCCACCAAATGTGTAACAAGTACTCGAACCCTAACGGCGGTGGAACTAGGTTTTTCTTCGGAAAGGGTACGTCCCCTTGTCGTGGATTCCAGCACTCGGTGTCTAATGCTATTGTTCTCTATGCGGCCTTCTTGTTAAACAGAGAACTTTTGAGGGTCAAGGCCATGCACGTGCAATCCGTTACTTTTACGTCTCTGCGGCGGTTGCTTAGGTACTACGCGCTGGTTCACGCTGAATACTTTGATGTCCGTGATGTCTTTAAACCCCTTTGCTGGGACATTTGGCGCATGTCTTCGTTCCTGAGACGTTTTATCTGACCTTTGTGTGCAGTCTCGTGTATTACTCTCCGTAGATATTGGTGCATCAGTCGATGGTTCATAATTTAGCTGGGTCCACTAACTTGAAGTGGCTAATTTAATGTATTTCAGTGCTGTATTCTACAAATTGCTCCAGTGATATGATGTTTTACCAGAGGTGATATGAATGGATGAATGGATGATGATACATTCCAGGTTGCTATAATGACCATGCAGATTAGGCCAGGAGATGCAGTTGAAAATGAATGTGTGCTGAGGAACAGTGATGAGGAACATTATGAAAGGAACGCGTGAATGCAGAGTGAATGTCCCGGAAAAAAATTAATGAAGAAAAAGAGAAAATAAAGTTTAAAATCAATCAGAACCGAATCGGAAGCGCTCCGGGTTCTCGACCAGCGCAGGGGAAGGCATACATCCCCACAAGCTCTGGTAGTAATCGAGTGCAATCTT
The DNA here is from genome assembly GCA_038092555.1 of Boletus subgraveolens. Taxonomy (NCBI): domain Eukaryota; kingdom Fungi; phylum Basidiomycota; class Agaricomycetes; order Boletales; family Boletaceae; genus Boletus; species Boletus subgraveolens. Next base: position 2,500 of record JBBPQP010001305.1, on the reverse strand, counting down.
GCCCGCTACCTCCTCGTATTCTTGCAACTCGCCCGCAGCTTCGTAGGGGCATCTGAGCACGTCGTACAATTCGTCCTTGTCGCCAACGTTGTACACCTGACACCAGATTCCGACGAGCTTCCGGACAAGATCGCTCATCGTACCCTCGCTGGCATCAACGACGATGACTTGCATGCAATCGGCGATCTTCCCGTGCGCCCATCCGGATGGTTGGGCATCTTTGAGCGCCAAGTCTGAGAGAGGGACAACATCTGTAGTCTTCTCCCAAGGCACAGAAGCGAGGGCCGAGAGACTTCGGGCGTATCGCTTGCGAGAGGTCCACACGACAGATGAAGAGCGGATGATCCTCGCATCTACCCCTTTGCGAAGCATGACCATGAGGTCGGGATGGCGAATACATGCATTGACAAATGCCTGCGCCATCGGATCGCTCAGGGACAGGCTGGCATACAGGGAGAGATTGCGTTTGGTCTCTTCCCAGATAAGGCCAGTAGACTGTGAGCCAGACTCTTTGCAGATAATTGAATGGCGAGGTGAGGAGAGCGGAATGTCGCTTGGGATAAAACCGGCCAATATCAGTTCTTTGGAGCCATCGAAGCTAAAGTTGTACTTGATGTACGTTTGAGATAACGGCGCTCGTGTCAACAGAGCGTACCGGGTGAGGTCGATGACTTCATCAATCTATGTGGATGATGAGTGCTCTGGACTTAGAAAGGTCAAAACTATCGGTATACCGTTCGGCAAGTCGTACGAAGGCAGGAATAACATTGGCGGATGGCCATCATATGGCCCCATGCATGCAAAGGCCATCGTTCACCACTGACATCTTTGAAGACCTTTCCCCCGAGTACGACCACATGGTCACCGTCTGTCGACCGCAGCACGTCGTCGACCGCGGACTGAACGTCATGTATGCACAATGCACTGATGGCATGCCAAATCTTCTCCACCGTGATAAGATCTAGAACTTGATCGCTCAACAAGGCCATGACACTATCATAGCTCTGCGAGAGAAACATGAGAGAAGCATCCTTGTAGACCGCCCGGCGAACGTATGCATAGATGACCTCCAGCCGCTCGCCGTGGAATCGCGACGTCGAAGCGGCACAGTACCAAGCGAGGCACATTCTAATCTTTTCTCTGAATTCGATAGCCTTCTCGCGTAATACGGCTTCCAGAGGATCCTCGATGATAGCACCTTCGACGTTCTCCGTAGAGCGGAATGACGCGTCAGTACCGTCAGTGCGATCCCCGTAGCCGGAACAGTCTCCGGTCTCGTGTGTGTCTTGCTCTAGGACCCACAGTGCATTCTGGCTCTTGAGGATGAGTTGGTAGCCGCGCGTTTCTACGTGTAGCATTAATTGCTCCACTTCGACCCTCTTCCGCACTAGACTATCCCAGAATATCTTGTGACCAAAATCCTGTACTTGAAAGTCAGTTTGCCTATGGTCGTAACATGGACAAGGTACTTACCATGTCTTCACTATCCCGGCGGTTTGTTCACTTTAGGACTCACTTTCAGAAGGATGCAATATAACACGTACCCGAAGAATCTCCGGGTAAAGCAGACCCTCGCCTCGATGCATCTGCAGGGTGGTGAAGGGCCAGAAGAGGTTTCATTTATTGAGTACACACCTAGTGAGCAAATTATATTTGCCCCGAAGGTGGGCATTCCACTCTCGAAGAAGGGAAAGGCAGTCGCACGCCATGATTGTCGCAACATCATGGCACGCCGGGGTATCGGGGTATGCTTTGAGAAGTACGCCGTGAGCTTTGTAATTCGTGTATAACTTAAGACGCTCCTGTGAGTTGAAGCCGGTGGCGTTTGTCACGGGACAGGACTAGACTTTACTAGGGCGCACCTCATTGTGACGGGAGCACCACAGGACGCCACCCACTGGCGGACGTGAACATTCAGTGCCCGCCGCAGAAAGGGCTGCACAAGTATGTCGTCTCTTTTTTGGAGACCTTGACATGTCCATTGGTAGTAGTGATTGATGAGGGCGAGCCGGCGAAGTCAACTCCCAGTCAGAACTCGACGCAGTAGACGGAATAACTCCCATTGGCGGGAATCCTGACTATATCTGGATCACGTGATCGTGTATCACTGCAGAATGTAGTGTTTTGAAGGTTGATATGTAGGATATTGAAATGTAGATGCAACATCTTCGCAGTGATGGTCTCATTTATGGACGCTAGATTCACGCCATAGATGGATCAAAGCGCACCATTGGACGCGTCAGGTTATGAAATTAAAGCGGTGGTAGTGTACAGAATGCGACGTTGCCAATTGTCACGTCGGCGACTCCGTTAGTTTTCAAAACACACAACGGCGAACAAAGCCTGTTAAAGGTTTAACGTCATGTGCATTTTGTTCTGTGGGTCTGATTGTATGCCTACCTCGGACGAATGGTGGGAGACGAATGCAGGAAACTGGTCCGGGCGTGCACATGGGCCGCCTGCATGCCGAATCGATAAGTTAGGTTAATCCATCAAAGCT
>JBBPQP010001304.1:0-11303 GCA_038092555.1 Boletus subgraveolens | reverse complement strand
GACGGTGGGTGGAGTCCCGCATTGAGAAATAGTGGGTCGTACCCTTCCAGACCAGCGCCACCACGTCTACTAACACTATGCTCTCCGTCATCGGTCGGTACGAGTGTCGGTTCTGACAGTGGTAAAACGACTGGCGGCGGTGTCTTCACCTCGGCGCAGTTGGCACAGAACCAAGGATCCTCCTCCCTGCCTAGCTCCGACGTACTATAGATCCCAATGCATTCTAGATGATACCATGTTTGACAGGCATCACACTGCACAAGTGGGCGGCCATCGTCTCGTCCTTGACAGATACACAAAGCTTCGCTGTTATTGCTGTCGGCAGCACGGTCGGTGTTCCGACGGCGTAAAAGACGGAGCTGGACGGCCCGTATGGACTTCTTGGATAGCAGGGCGGTTTTAGCGTCCGCCGGATCACTGGGAATGACAGAAAGTGTCGTCGCGCCACCTCGGCGGTCCTTGGAATGGGAAAGGAGCGGATACATCTTGCCTTGACCTGGTCGAGGGCTTCGCGAAAATGCTTCATCAGGACTACGTCGACTCGATGATGAATGCCCTTCTTCCACGTCGTCCTCGTCAGAGTCCCTATCGAGGAAGCTTTCAATATATCGTAGTCGTTCTTCTCGTTCCGCACTCGAAAGCCCTTCCTGTGCCATCAAACGGGACCGCCATGGAAACTCCGTATCCGGCCAGTTCGGCCCATCAACTGCACTATCTTCCGGAACCGCGGTATCACCCTTGTCAACCTCCTGCTTCATATCCGCCGATACCTTCTTTCTTTTGCGTGACCGTTTCGCTTTTGGAGTGGGCTTGGGCGGTATTTGCGGCTCCGAAGGTTCGACCTTCATGAGTACCCTGCCACACCCTTCGATTTCGACGGGGAACAATTGGGTTGTGGAGGAAGACCCTCGCGGCGGATCAAGAAACGCGGCCAACCTGGCCTTCTTCCGCTTTTCTTCTTCAGTCAATACCAACCCAGGGCCAAGTCCCTCTTCTTCCATTGCATCGCCGAGTCGATTTGGCGCTTCAGCATCCTCGTCGGGTTTCCACACAGGTCTATCAGATCGCTAGACACAATCAAAGGTAGACCCGCATCAGATGTGAGATCCAGTAGAGCCCCGTGGCATCACTAGGTTCCAAGCGAGGTTGGAGAAGATCAAGATCAACTCACATAACGCCCATACCCTCCAGCCATCAAACTCTCTTCAAAACTCTCATCCGATGTCTCCTGGAATAGAGCGATCCGTTTTCCCTTGACAGGACTGTCGATGACACCCACGTTGGCTGATGACCACAACAAAGTTCCGTCTCTACCTCCAAAATCGGAAGGGGGCGATGCTCTATCGGCACCCATGCAGGTTGAAGGTGCCAAGCGTTTCGTCCGTCTAAAGTAGTCAGGCCGACGCAATTCGGCTGCCTGAGTGGACGCGAGATGATTTTCGATCAATTGCGCATGGATACGGGCAGCCTCACCCCCGGGCTCATCTTTTACTCTTCGTGATGGAGGACCGGTTGTTGAGTCATTGGAACGCACGTCATCGAGACGAGACGACGAGGGTAAGGATTGTTCAGTCGATCTCCGCTGCACGGGTGTGGTAGGACGAGATTGAAATACAGGAGTTAAGGGTCGTGATGACGCTTGCCGTGAAGGAGTACGTGGCGGAGTGGGTGCTCTGAAAATATAGTTAAACATGCTCATCATTAAAGCCTAATATGTTCACTTACCGAGATCGCAAGTCATCCCTTCTGCTTGGGGTAGAGCCATCACTGCGACTCGCGTGAGCTCAGTGTAAGCTGATTTACAAGGGACTGGCTCACTCATCGTGGCTATTAGTACGCGCAAACTGTGATAACGAATGTGGCCCGTTACCGCGAGACCGAACTACGAGCGGGCTGTGTATACGTGAGAACTGCACCACGATCTGTAAGGCCTTGCATACCTGGGTTCTGGTGTTGGAATCGGATGTGGTCGAAACGGTGGTGAAGAGGAAGACCTACAGTCATCCGTATAAGACAGGTATGGTATAGCCAATCTAACAAACATACGCATGAGATCGGAAGTCTGTCGGTAGGACAGTTAACTCTAGATCCGGCTGCAAACTATCATTTGCTGGTCATAAATGACTGGAAACTCCTAACACGGTGGGTAACTGACTTTTGCATGGAAGTAGGGGTTCTCGTAAGGAGATAAGATGAAATATTTCCAGGGCTAGAATGACCTCATGTCAACCATGTACCAAAAGGGAGACCAATAGGAAGACAAAGCATCCAAATCGTTTGGAAACGCTCGAAAAATGCACTAGGCTAATGCGGTACATACCTTTGCGGTGTGGGGAGGTGACTTGACTTTTGGGACGCTCCTGGTGCATAACCCATCCCGGAAGGGATCTCGCTATACCATCCCGACGAGATTAGAATTCATATCGCCATGCATAGAGGGAGAGAAGGATCGGCGCACTTCGTAAGATTGCCAGGGTGGTGTCGACTGCCACTATTCTCGCTTCCAGGGGCTTGTGTGTACATGTCCAAATAAGATGGCCAACCGGCAAGGCCTGCGAGCGAACCTCTAGATTTGGACTTTTCCGGGGTGATCACCTGAGAGGGAGACGAGACCCGGGATGCTCTCTGTTCGTGGTTTGAGATATGAGCGTCCGGATCCATGCGCGGATCCATGAACAGGTGCACCGGACTGGCTGAAAATGTCGGTGAGTCTGACTGAGGTACGCAGTATTCTGGTTGAGACAATGAACGGGCTCGGAGTCGACGATGGAAGAAAAAGAAGAAGAGTGGAGAAAAGTTGGTCAAAACAACCTCCTGCCAGGGCGGGAACGAGGCGAGGCTGCAATTAGCTGACATAATGCAAAGATGATCGATGATTGGCCGACTAATTAGACAAGTCACAAGATTGGCTGCTATGCCGCGAGATTCGCAGAGAACGGTACTACGCGCCATCGAATTTTACAGCGGAATAGGTGGGTTCAGAAGTCGAATCTTCTCCGTTGGATTCACGCGCCTTGTCAGGAGGATTGCATCTCGCGCTCCGTCGCAGCGGCCTTCCGGGAGCAACTGTTGTAGCCGCTTACGACTGGGACCAGACCGCGTGCCAAGTGTACGCTGCAAACCTTGGCACGAACACTGTACACAAGGTCAGTTCCTACCCCGTCAAACGCGCCGACGCCGGGGTGGGGCTGGTCTGATGCCGAATAGACAGATATTGCGACACTCACTGCTACAGACCTCTCTCGACTGAATGCAGACCTGTGGCTTCTATCACCGTCATGCCAGCCATACACCGTACTCAACCCGTTGGCAAAAGGGGCAGCCGATCCACGCGCACAGTCTTTCTTGCACCTCATAGACGACGTCCTACCGGGTCTATCTGCACATGACATTCATCCACGTTACCTGCTCGTGGAGAACGTGGCAGGATTCCAAGTGCGTGGACAAGGCAAACGCCTAGCTAGTACTTTCTGAATCCGTACATAAGGACTCCACGACGCGACATCATCTCGTATCAACCCTGCAAAAACTCGGATATGCCACAGCTGAGTTCGCTTTGAACCCGCTGCAGTTCGGTATCCCAAACTCGCGGTTGCGCTACTACCTGCTTGCGAAACTCTCTCCACTTAAATTCGTCGGTCTTGATTCAACCAAGTCAGGTCATTTACTTGATCATATCCCACCACATCGTGATCCTCACAATGGGTCCTGGCAAACGTCGCACACTGCCTCACCAGATCTGAGGCGGTATGTAGACTTGACGATGGATAAGGAAACGTTTGCCCAGTTCAGGATCCCAGATCGTGTGTTGAACAAGTGGGGTCGCTTGTTTGATATCGTACTACCGTCTGGCACGAGAACTTGCTGTTTCACCAGAGGTGAGCGAACTCCCATTTCTTACAGACTAACCATTCACAAAGGTATTAGGGTACACTCGGCTTGTGGAACGCGCTGGTTCGATTATCCAGATGAACGAGAACCTCGATGTGCGTCCTTTCAGTCTAAACTGGTTAGCCTCGCCTATTTGTGCACCAGACCACACAGGTTTTCGACTTGTTTCTTGCTGCACGTGCAAGTGGCGACGAAAACGCCGTGCGAATACTAGATCCGCTCTGCCTCCGATATTTCACACCCACAGAACTCCTCGGAATCTTCCACTTTACTGATACAAATTCGTCTTCTGTCAATTTCATATGGCCATCAGGTGTGTCGACGAAGTCAAAGTACCGTTTGATCGGGAATAGTGTGAACGTGGAGGTAAGTTGAAACTACGCCCCGATGAGGACGGTAATAAGTGTCATATGCAGGTTGTGCGGCGGTTGATTGTATATTTGTTTGCCGGAGCGGAAGATTAAGTAGTTCTTGATGATTTGATCCCACCTCGTGCATATTGACTATTGCAGTACAACAGGCGATGACAATTACATCCGAGAGCAAACAAACGACTCAGTGATATCACCATTATAACAGCACGACTTATGAATTTTGAAATCAAATATCGTGCAATAGCATAGTTAGTCTGGTGACCAGATCCTATCGATGGCTTGCCTCATAGACGGATCCGGTCACCAGACTATAGCATGGTAGCCGTGAGGGCCAATGGCTGTATACACCATACTCGGAAAGGACATGTCATGTACATGTCCCGCCCACATGCTCACTCATCGATGAGCCACCCTGTCGTTGACAACCACGCCATCCTCCAAGTTCAGGCGAACATTCATCATTGATTGCGGTTCCACAGCGTTCATCAAGGTACTTCTCACTTACGTGTTTGCGATCAACGAAGTTCATTACCATGAACTCCGTAGCCCAGGGGCGAGAAAACGACTGAAGAGGTGAGTTCACCGTTTTCTTTTTGTCTGCTCCAGATTCGACATACATCCACCCGTTGGATTGGCTTGGAAGCTGCGACAAAGGCTCTGCTTGATGCAGGCAAGGTGCCCCGAATTTACTTGCTGTAGACATGTTAAAACATGGCTTTTGAGGTACAACATACGACAATGTCGAGGCTGCCTTCGTCGGACACTGCTATGGTGAATCGACGAGTGGCCAAGTGAGTTGTTCTGTCATTTATCTTCCGATATATGGTAACCGACGAGTAGCTTCTCTGTGCGGAGCGCCGTTGATGGCCTCGGCATGACCGGCATCCCGATAACGAATATCAACAATCACTGCTCCACAGGGGGCTCCGAGGATGTTTGGGAATGCTGGGCAGGAATATTATGCCAGGTATGGCGCGAACATCGGGCACTTTGCAAAGATCGGTACGCTCTGGATCCCATATATGGCTGTCTCATCGTGGTCGCGCTTACTGAGAAGGGTTCTTGTCTTGACATAACAGCTGCCAAGAATCACAAACATTCTGTCAGTAGTCCATGGCACAGTTCCGGGGCTCACCCAGGGTTACTGACCAACTGACCGAGTTCATGTGTACTCCTACGTCTGTAAGACGACCGATTTTTTGAATTTCACTGTACTTGCAAACACTGATACGATATCCTCTCTGGCGAGTTCCCAGGACGGCACAGCCTGTTGTATAGTTGCTTCGGAGGACTTCGTGCACGCTTACAAGCTTGAGAACCAGGCTATCGAAATGGTTGCACAAGCACTCGAGACAGACGATCCAGCCGCGTTTGATTCCGAGAACGCTATGGAGCTAGTCGGGTATGGGATGACAAAGCGCTGCGCGGACAAAGTCTTTGAGCAGGCTGGGTTAAGACCGGGACAGGGGCGAGACGAGATTGGCGTGATCGAGCTACACGACTGTTCTGCTCCGAACGATGTATGTGTGATGATCTCCCGTCATGGTTTGACAATAACAGCAATTACTTCAATCAGCTCATCACATATCCTGCCTCGGATCTTTGCGCCCCAGAAGCAGCCCATAAGGTTGTGGAGGACGGCGACAATACCGTAAGTTATCTTTTCTGAGACAATATGCAATTCTTACTTGACATAGTACGGCGGAAAATACGTCATCAATCCCAGCAGTGGCCTTGAAGCAAGGGGCCGCCCTATTGGCGCAACCAGGTTGGGAATGCATTTTTCCATCACGAGTACGTCTTCCTCTCGTGGTCTCTCTCTATCCGAACCAATCACAATTCTAGCGTAGTTACGTGAATGTGCGTTCTCTCCCGTTCATTTCATCAGACTTATTTCGCTCACCAGGGCTGGGAAATCCCAGGCACCCCATTTATTTGATATCCCGGACAAGCGTGGAAAGTACGGCCTCGTCCATAACATCGGTCTCGGTGGTGCGGTGTTTGTGAGTCTCTTGCATCGTCCCGAATTCTTCAAAGCCAGCGGCGAGGATGGGGTCGAACGAAGTGTGCTTTCCAAGTCTCTGCTTATGAATCATCGTGTGTGTTGATTCGTGACCGGACACCAGGCTTGGGTATAATCATGGTTCAGAATGCAGGCCAGTCACGAGTGTGGAGCTAGACAAGGTTAAAGCGAAAAAGTCATCGAAATATGTGTTTCAAGCAGGTATAAGCCGTATGGCTAAGTTGTAAAGAAAGGTTGGAACTTCGTAAGACCACCGTCGAATGGCGATATGATACACCTTGTATACTACATACATTCCCCACTGTGAGTCGAACGACCATGAATGCAACGACTCACCTCAGATTATCACATGGCGTCATTTATTTATGGTAGATCGATCGATCACCGCTGTCGGAAACAAATAATAGCCGAGACCCGGCCAAGTTTCCCACCGCAGTGACCATTGCACTGTAGGCTCATCTCGCTCTTCCACCGTTTCGTCACTGATTAGGATGGTACATAACAAGTTCAGAAGAACTTTCATAATTGGATGCGGATGCACCGCCTTCATCAAGGTACCTGCTTGCCTGTTTCTGAAGAGTGCATGCCCAACTCACTGTTATGGGCCATGGCTTTGAACGTACCATGAACTACAAAGCCCAGAGGTCTGAGAACGACGGAAGACGTGAGTCTCAGAGAATACAATCTCGCCCACTTTCATATATCTGAAATATCGCATCCGTCAGATGGGCCTAGAAGCCACGACAAAGGCATTGCTCGACGCAGGTGAGGCTTGTTCCACTTCCCGAAGGTTGGAATAGGACATAACCTTATGTTGGAGGTATTACTTATGATGTAATTGAAACTGCCTTTGTCGGATACTGCTATGGCGACTCGACGAGTGGACAGGTCAGCCATCCTGAATCATACTCGGCGCTGTCTGTAATTGTGCGAGTTTCCGTTCATCTAGCGTGCCCTCTACAACCTTGGCATGACCGGGATCCCAATCACGAACGTCAGCAATAACTGTTCTACCGGTAGCACCGCGCTCTTCAATGCCAACAATGCTGTCAAGTCCTCTCTTGTGGAGTGCGCACTTGCTCTCGGGTTCGAACGTATGGCCCCGGGAAGCTTAGGAACCAACTTTCCCGATCGCGCATCCCCAACTGCACTGTTTGGTGCCAAATCCAAAGAATTGGAGTCTGACTTGAAGACGGGGAAGAGCTTTGGACCATGGGCTCCGAGGATGTTTGCCAACGCAGGACAGGAATACTGCGAAAAGTATGGTGCTGATATAACACATTTTGCCAAGATAGGTGAGTTCCGTTTGTGCTTGATGTTATCACTGCCCGTGCTTGGTGCGGTAGCCCATGAGATTCTAGTTGCTGAAGAACGATGATATGGCAGCCGCGAAGAACCACAAACATTCAGTCAATAATCCATACTCACAGTTCCGAAATGGATGGACCCAAGAACAGGTTTTGAATTCGCCAAAGATCAACAATCAGTTGACCAAGTTTATGTGCAGTCCAACATCGGTAAATTTCACTGCTGTGTTCCCTAACAACTACTGCTAAGCGTGCTATACCCGTAGGATGGTGCAGCCTGTTGCATCGTTGCATCAGAGGATTTTGTGCATGTTCATAAGCTCGAGAACCAGGCCATCGAAATTATCGCACAAGCACTCGAGACAGATCACCCGGCCACCTTCGAGTCTAGGAGTTCAATGGAAGTAGTTGGGTACGGTATGACGAGACGTTGTGCCGATAAGGCCTTTGCGCAGGCTGGTTTCGCACCTGGGAAAGGGCGAGATGAGGTCGGCGTAGTGGAACTCCACGACTGTTTCGCTGCAAATGAGGTGTGTAGAGTTTACTCTATGTTGCTTGACTTGGTGTTTGATTACCTCACTTCCCAGCTCATCACGTACCCCGCGCTCGGACTTTGCGCTGCTGACGCAGCTCACAAGGTGGTAGAGGAAGGCGACAACACAGTGAGTTCACGATTCTCTTACAACTGGCAAATTTGAATGGGTTACTCTGCACACAGTACGGTGGGAAATACGTCGTGAATCCTAGTGGTGGGCTTGAAGCTAAAGGGCACCCGCTCGGTGCCACGGGCCTGGGCATGCATTTCTATATCACAAGTGTGTTTTCCACTCTCCATATAGCGTACCCTAATCCAATCGTGATCAATAGTGCAACTTCGTGATTGTGAGTCGACGCACTGCCATGTTCATCCGTGCTCTCGGTATTCATCATATGTACAGGGGCTGGTCCAATGCAAGCGCCGGGACTTTTCGCCACCGCAGATAAACGTGGTAAATATGGTCTAGTGCATAACATCGGTCTCGGTGGCGCGGTAGTCGTCAGTCTTTTGCGTCGTCCCGAATTTTTTAAACCTGGTGGCGTCGACGGACGAATGAGGTACGCAGCGTCTGCTCCATCCTATTACCCCGTTTACTGACCTCACGTCCTGTTCCGTTCGACGTAGACTTGGGTACAATCATGGATGTGAATGCAAGCCTGTCACGCTTGCGGACCTGGACAAAGTCAAGTCGAAGAACTCGTCGCCATACGTGCTCCAAGCTGCTAGACTTTAAAGGGTTGAAATCTCGTCGGAAAGGGTGGGTCAACACTCGTACTCAGGCTCATGAGATTTTCGCCGTATACGCGGAAGGACCCAATATGAATACCTACTTTGGGTGGATTGATTGCGTTCATTGCATCCCATGCAGTTTATAGCTCATGATCAATGAAAGCCTAGACTCTATTAATTATTATGGCGGGTGACCCTTGTGCTGAACCGGGAGATGACTTCCTCTTCATTTTGTCACAAGCGAGTGAGATTTCGGGTCGTGAGTAGCAGCTAGCAAGTCAGGGCCTAAACAGGCTGGCCGACCCGAATAGCTCATGCAGCTAACAATCGACTGCACCCTAGAGTTCAAAATAAAACACATGTTTGTAATTCCCAAGATAACAAATCACTACCCCGATATCCTTTACATGACGACGAACTTCACTTTCTTCACCTCTATCCTACAAGATTCCCAATATGACATCAACCCCCTATCTGCCCGAGAATTGACCACTGGAATCATAATCTTACATCGATGACAATGTCTATACCTTGGTTTGCCTGAGTGCATCTCTCAGGAAGCCAGGATATCCACGGTCAGCCTCTTCCGCAAGTTCCTCCTTATACTTCTTAAGACCCGCAGAGTAATTGTACGCTTCGACCCGCTTCCCAGGAACGTTGGCACCCATCCAGAAACTGGAGACCTTGGGAAACAACGTAGCCTTGGACAGTTCTTCGATATGGTCTTTGAAAGCCTGCGCGGCCGGAGTGGTTGGGGTGAACTTGGTGAAGCCCTTCTGGCGATGCCAATCGATGGTCTTGACAACCCATGCCCCCAGGACCTCTGCACATGTAGGTCCGTTACACAAAGCCGTGGGAGCCTGGGGGCCATATACTAAAAATAGGTTTGGAAAGTTGTCGACCGTGATGCCTAGACTGGTGTTCGCATTGGGTTGAGCTCATACACATTTTGTGATCCGGTAGGACGACTTACTATGTCAATACGCCGTCCTTTCCTCCCCAGTGGTCCTGGATCGTCTCACCATCCAAGCCACGGATGTCAATATCCAGAATACTCCCAACATGGGAGTCCCACCCTACATAAGTCAATTCCAGCTCAGTGATTGTTGGACTTTTCGTGCACGGAGATCCTTGACGTACCTGTGGCAAAAATGAGGATATCCAGGTCGATCTCTTTCGCGGACGTCTTGATACCGGTAGGGGTGACCTCTACGATAGGCGTCGCTTTGAGGTCAACAATCTCGATGTTGTCGCGGTCGCACACTTCATAGAAATTCACCTCTAGGGATGCATTCTTGCATCCAATGGGATAAGGTTGCACCTCCGGTGCTAGAAGGTCGCGCTTGACAGGATCCTTGATCCGTTCACAGACTTTCTTCCGCCAAAATGCATACGCTTCGTCGTTACAAGCTTGATCGACAAGAATTTCTATGTAATTGGCAACTACACGCAGGTCCGCGTTAGTACAAGATCTCGGGGCTCCGTTGATGCCGTTAATGCACTTACGCCAGAAATGGAAACCACCTAGATCCCATAATTCCTCAAAAACGGCTTGCCTTTGTTCCGGGGTATCGCTCATCATTGGTCGGTAGATAAGGTCGTATGGAAAGCCAGCGAACGTATTTGTGCACTTCTCGAAGAGCTGCTCATACACAGGTTTGAAATGATCCTGGATTTGCTTGTTGATGGCGTACGGCCTCATAGGAAGGGCCGTATTCGGTGCGCGTTGGAAAACAGTGAGATGTTTCGCCTAGTCCACGTCAAGATTACTTCGGAGATGTGAAGACCAGGTCAGACGTACGTGTGGTCCAAGCGTTTGAATGACTTGTACACCACTTGCTCCTGTACCAACGACACCGATTCTCTTTCCAGCAGTCTCGTAACCCACTGGCCACCGCGCGGTGTGCGTTGCTAAACCTTTGAACGTATCTAAACCCTTGTATTCAGGTTTATATGGCTTGGATGCGAATCCCTGTGGAGTCCACAATAAATCGAACAAAAAAACGGTACTTCGAAATTCTAACCATGCAGGTGATCAAATAACGAGCGGAAGCCTTGTAGATGCCGAGTTTCCCTTCGCCTGTGACATGCCAGACATGCAACTGGTCGTCCCAGTGTGCGCTCTTGACGGTTGTATCAAAGCGACAATCTTTGCGGACGTCCATCTTGTCGCCGACATAGGCAAAGTACCTGTAAGAGATGGATCCATTTAGTCCACAGCCACGATGGATGACCAAGGCATACTTTTGCAGCTCTTGCCATCCAGGGAACTTTGTTGTCCACGTCCACCCCTTCCAAAGCTCTGGGAGGGAGAACTCGTAAGAAGGGACGTCACTATCCACACGGGCGCCGGGGTATCTGTTCCAATACCACACTCCACCTAAATCTGATCCAGTCTCAACTAGCTTGCATTTCAAGCCAAGCTTGCGCAAGTGGATGAG
>JBBPQP010001303.1:0-11307 GCA_038092555.1 Boletus subgraveolens | reverse complement strand
TGAGGAGGCCCTATACCCATTTTCTCATTCGCCTCCTCCTCCTCATCTCCCAACTCCAAACCCTTCATCAGTTACTCCCCCCATCCCACCTCAACCACCCTGGCTCTTCCCTCTTTGCTGAGATCTTTCACAATCTCTGAGTTTACCAGATCCCTACCTCTACCTGGGCCAACTTGCTAGATGAGTCACTATTTGAGGGATAAGGCTATGCCTCATCACCTCTGGATACCCCCATTCTCATTGTCCCTGGGACTCTCCTTTTCATTTCTCCTCTGACTCTTACTTATGCCCTTCTGACTTGCATAGACACTGCCCTCCTACATAGCCCTCTCTTATAGGCTATGCATTTCCCCTTCCATCCCCCTGTTTACTTCATGTGCTATGCAATGCAACACATTCCTTTCCTTATATATCTTTAGGGCTCCAATACCTGCCATAAAATATCTACTATATATATTGGAGCGCCGTCTGTATCTATCTCTTTCCCTAAACTTGATATACACTTATTTGTATTGTCAACTTGTTCCTCAAGATCCCCTCCCTTGTGCCTCACCTCACCTCAGTCTCATCCTCCTCTCTACCAACTCTGGGCCAGTCCCAGTACTGTTGACTTTGGTCAAGCCATTCACTTTTAACTCCTTTGAAGTTGTCCTAGAGTAGGAATGAGATGACATGTTCATGAATGTGTACCATTGTTACACTGGTCATAACACCCACTATACAATCCAACAGTCTGGGACCTTTTTCGCTTCTAAATCTCCCACTGCACACTTCATCGAATGTCAATCCTCCACCGACACCAGTACCAGCACCACCATGACAAATGGCAAATCTTATTCAGATGCCCTTGTGTGGAACCCAAAATGCTCCAAAATTTGATGGTAAGACTCAGGCACAGCTCCCATACTACTTGGAAGATATCAAGTTCATTGGAAATTCCACTGGGTTGAATCCAGAAAAAAAGATTAAAGCTGCGATTTGCTATGCAGATCTAGAGGAAGCCAAGGTATGGGAGACACTCTCAAAGGCCACAGCCCAGCCAGCTGTATGGACCAACTTCACCAAAGCAGTCAAGGACCTATACCTGGGATGTGAAGGTGATAAGCATTACTGTTGTGCTGATTTGCAATATCTCGTTCAGGACTATCAATTCAAGCCTATGTATGTGTAACCAGGATAACCTTGGAGAGTATCACTGCAAGTTTATCAAGATCACTTCACTCCTTATCACAATGCACAAGCTGTCCAAAACTGAATGTGATGCACTCTTCCTCAGTGGATTTCCACTGGATGTGGAGGAATGCATCCATCACTGATTGTCTATCATTAAATCAGATCTTCACCCTGATGACCCACACCTGATCGCTGACTGTGTCAAAGCTGCTAAGTTTCTATTAACAGGTTCCATGTTTAGGTCTGCTCTCACAGCAACCAGTACTCCAACTCCTCAGACAATTCCACAATCTGCCCAACCAGCAATACCCATCATCCCTGTGAAGCAGGAGTTCTCTGTCAATACACAAGCTCCCATTCAAAACAACAATTGTGCCTTTTGTGGTGGTTTTGGCCACTACAACCACAACTATATGCATGTGGAATCGTATCTCCAAGCTGGAAAGCTAGTTTGAGGCACTGATGGATGCTTATATATGCCAGATGGTGGTCATATCTCTTGTATCCCCAGTACCACCTGCATTAAGGAATGCGTTAACCAGGTCCTTGCAGAACAAGCTGCTGCAGCATCTATGACTTCTGGTATTGCGAGGAATCCACCCCCTCGTATAACATCCAGTATTTTCTCCATAGATTGTCCCAAAATGGATGCAGTTATGGACATCAAACCATCTGCCTTTTATTCTGCCTCCAGAAACACAAAGGAAGTACCTATCTCACTGAATGTAACTTCTGGAGTTTCAGCCTTTCATCACACAAGCTTGGTCCACCTTCCAAGCCAAGAGAGCCGAAATGGTCTAAAGCAACTATGCTTCAGGCAACACCAAACTATCAATATCAAGTCAAAAGACTGGGAAGAGGAAATGCGAAGTGAGCCCTAAGGTCTCCTGAGTCCTGCTTTAGATGGAAGTATCCAAAGAGACTAGACTGGAGATTCCAGCTGTAGTCCTCTGGGTTTATATATTCATACTATGTGTGTACATGTTGTGTCTAGATCTACTGATCTAGGGCATAGGGTAATGGTAATTAAATACGTGAGGCATAGGCATGCGGAATGAAAGGAATGGTGATTAAATACACATGTTGATGGCAAGAGTGAAATGGAAGCATGATGGAGATGAACATGTGAAATCATATAACCATATTGGGATTGGATCTCAGATCTGATCAGGGAAAGAGAAAAGAAACAAAGTGTGTCCATAGCGTGAGTCCATCTAGTGGCTCTAGAGAAAGTGAAAATGGTGTTGAGTGAGCACACATGACTATCATGTGATCCGATAAGATAAAGAAAAAGAATATTTGATTACAACTGTAACAAGAGCCTCCAAGGATGGACAGTGCAGCAAGCAGGTTTGATTCAATGGTGTGGGAGTCCCAACCAGGCATCAAACTAGGCAACCCCTGCACTCTAACCTGATCCCTGAAGAGATCACATCTCCTGTGCTATAGTCTGCTCCCTCCTCAAGATTGTTGAGCCCACTTCTGATCTTGACCAAGACAGGAAAGGCTCCTCAGCAGCACCTGACCAAGTCCACATTGAAGCATGCACCTGCTCTCTTTTCTACCAATCCTCCTCCACGAGGTCCTAATTGTTAAAAACCAGTGTTCTGGTAAGTCCAGAATGGACTGAAACTAAAGTACATTAGTTGGCACTAAGTAGGAGATGTAAATAAGAAACAGACCAGAGGTGTGCCAAAACCGTAACACCAAGCATGCATGCCTCACAGAATGTGGGTGTTCTGGTGAGGGTGTTGATGCCTTGGAGTTGGTTGGACTTGACCATGTGTCATATCCAGTCAATGGCCATATGTCCCATTCATCAGTGAAGGAGGTTTACATCAACAAATGCATGAGCTGCCTCCTTTTGGTTTTTTGGAGTGACCCTTGCATGGTAGAGGCTGTCTATATGGTTAGCAACCAGAATGGTGTCCCAGTCCTTCCAGACATAGCATGTATTCAACTTTGCCAGAAAGGTAGTGGAGAGACCAGTGGAGGTGAGTCAGATAAGTGAGATCTGGAATTCCAATAGCAGGAGAACATTTGATAGTACAATTTCAAAGGTGTTTATGAATACTTGTAACAGGAGCAGCACTTTTCCAATTCCAGTGGCATGTGGAACAGAGTTGTCTCCAAGGATTACTGGTCATGGAGGATTGAGTGGTTGGTATGTCCAGAACCAGGATCGGTGGGGAACAATGTGTGATGTTGCTCCAGAGTCAATGATCAGTGTACTCCCCCCACTGTTACTTTGCTCAGACAATGAGTAGGTGTGAATTTGCTGAATTAGAGACTAAGATACATTGTCTTGAGCTACATTTGCCAAGTCTGGGGGATCCAGAGTTTCCTCCACTGCATTTGCTTTGTTCTTTCCTTTGTCTGGTTTCCTAAACCCTCCCTTCCTTAACTCTGTGACCCACTTCTTATAGAAGATGCAGTCCACGGAGTTGTATGTGGCTGACAGGTGGTGTTTGCACCATGTGGAAACATTCAGAGGGCGAGTGGAGGGTTTGGAGGTTCTGGAAACCTTCATGGCCAACTCCAAATGTCCAAAGGGGTACAGGTGGATGTCTTTGGCAATGATTCAAGTTTCTACTGCATCAAAGGTGAGCTTGCTATCCTCCATAGTGTTGATGAGGGATGACTTGAATAGTTTCTATTTTGGAGTTTTTGAAAGGGAGTTTAGGAGGATGAAAGCCATGACTTTGGAGTTTATGGAGAACTTCATGCTGGTGAGATGGGACTCAGAGGTTCAGAGAGATGCAATGTGTTCTGATATGCTGGAGTTGCCATCCCAGGTTGCATTAAAGAGTTGCTGGAAGATGTAAAAGGGGGAGGAGATACTTGGTGCATCAAGGAGTGAAAAGAGTTTGTCCCAGAGTTCCTTTGCAGAGGTACAGAACTCAGTTTTAAGTAGGAGGGCATTGGAGAGACACTTTTGAGTAATACCATGGGCTTTTTTATTATGTTCCTGCCAGTCATGGATGTCCAAAGCAGTTGCTCCAGTGCTTCCAAGGGTAGGTTTCAAGTCTGTGCCAGACATAACTCCATAGACTTTGCCACTTTGAAGTTTTGAACATGACCTTGACCTTCCATAATGGAAAAGTTTTGGGTTCAGTAAGGATCTCATCATTTTGTACAGTATCAAATGACATGTCAGATAACGAGATCAGGTGAGGTTGACAGAAGAAAGATTTCTACTCTGATGGTGGTGTCAGAGCTGAGAGTGGGCACTAAGGGGTGCATAAGTGTGCACTGAGGGATGCACAAGTGGGGTTGAATTGTTGAACTAGTTTGCACAAGCAGGGCTCATAATCTGTTACAGCAGTTTTCAAAAGTCTGTGGAAAGTTGCAAAATATTTGGAACACTTTCACTGTCATGTGTCCTGGACCCCAGACATATCCCTACTTGCAAATCAACACCTAACCAAACAAACCAAACCACATTCACCACAGTAAGTTTTCAGTGTCCTAATTGTCCTCACCTTCAAGTCTTTCACTATGCCCAATCACCAGGCATCCCAGGATGTGAGGGCCCACATCCCAGTCCTTTACCATGAGGGTTTATCTGTCAAGGAAATCTGTCATTGACTCAGTACCAAGAAATCATTGGTCTATCTGGTCCTCAAACTATATAACCAGTATAGTGTCATCTTGAACCTCCATAATTACTCATGTGTAGTGGGCCACCCTCATTCTCTCAATCTAGCTGACTTTGCTTTGCTTTCTGCTCTCTTAGATCACCAGAGATCCCTTTACCTTGATGAACTGTGGGATGAGCTACAGCTCAAATGTGGTGTTTGCACAATCCTTCCAACTCTCTACCATGCCCTCCAGCAGCTTGGAATCAGCTGCAAGATTGTCTCTGCCTGTGCCTATGAACAAAATGAATTGCTATGGGTGACATACATGAACCACATTGCTGAAGAAGCTCATGAAGTGGGCATGCTGATGTTCATTGATGAGGCTGCAAAGAATAAATGTATGCTTTCACAGAGATATGGGCACTCAGGCAAGGGAGTTTGTTGTGTGGTTTAGAGGTGATTTGTCAGAGGTATGCGGTATTCAATCATCCTGGTCATCATGCTCAATGGCATCATCGTATACGACATTGTGAATGGTTCCATTAACAGTGATCATTTCTTCAAGTTTATCAAGGAACTCATTGTACTTTTTATTCCCTTTTTTTAACATGCTGTTGATTACTAACATGGTCTGATATAGATGCCATTCACAAACCCCTACCCTGGTCCTTATAGTGTACTTATCATGGATAACTGCTGCATCCATCATGGTGAGTGAATTCATCAGTTGGTTGAAGATGAACATTGTAAGTATTGCACATATGTATATGTATGGAACATCAAAGCTGATATAGTCAATACAACCATGTAGTCTGCAAGCTCATTTACCTCCCACCATACTCGCCTGATTATAACCCAATTGAGCAAGCATTTTCTGTGGTCAATGCATTTCTCCATTGTCAAGGCTTCAATGACTTGCCTATCATGTCTATTGTTCATGCTTGTCAGAGTATCACACCTGACAAAGCAGAGGGATATTTTCAGGCATCAGGATATATTGTATAGTTTGTCTTGTACTGTTTTTTTTTTGATGTGACTGTTCTGTACTCTTTGTCGAAAGCTCATTGTGTTCCACTCATTGTGTGAATCAACATTGATTTGCAAACTACCACCATACATAGGAAAGTTTGAAGGTACTAGTAAAGACTGAAGCTGAGCTGAGATGGTTCTTCATCCTCATCAACAGTAAATCCATGTGGAACGGGGAGCCATTGGTTCTGCATATCACAAAAGTAGAGTAAATCATAGTCCAGACTTGGTGGATCACCTGTATCATCCGCCCGCATTGGTGGCCCAGTGAATCGTGCACCACCTCCATCATAAAACCGCTTCTGATACACCACCTTTTTCACTGGTGGTTCCCCATTGGCCCAACCTTTGGTGTCTGACATTACCATATTGCTTTGTTTTTGCTTTGCATCGGGTCCATTCCACCATGCTGTACTACCTTTAGGTGGATTACATTGCCTGCAGAAAGGCCAAGGTCAGCAAGGAACTTGTCATCAACATCTGGAAGAATGTCAGGGCCAATCCCATTGAGTTGCAGGGAAGTCTTGTAAGTTAGCGCATGGCGGACACCTAAGTGTGCCTCAGCATACTTGAGATAGTGCATCAAGTGGGATGGAGAGGGAACAAGCTGTGGTGACAACACAGTGTCGTCCTTCTGCTGAGTTGGAGTCTTAGGACTGGATAGGGCAGGTGCATGCATGGAGGTAGATAAACTGGCAGGTGGGGTTATGGTGCCCACAACTGAAGAAAGAAGACCTGATTGGGTGAGAGTCATATCAGAAGAACAGAGGTCAAAGAGTTGATGTCAATGGCTGGTGCTGGTGCTGGTGATGGTGGTGGTAACTGTGCTGAAGCTCTCTTTGCATGGAGAATGGGGGCCTTATTCACAGGATTGAATAAATCAATATTGGGTGGAGTGGATAGAGTTGTGTGGCCCTTCTCAAGGGCATGAGCCAAATTGAGAATCATCAGCTATGTCAGGGGGATAGCTCCAAGGGGCCTAACACATGTCAACCCATTATCATGTTCATTCTGGTACTTCTGCTGAAGCTTGATGTGCCATTGATCCAAGTGGCTATTATAGTCGGCTTTTGCAGAATGAGATTTCACCTAGAAAATAATATGCTGACTCTTGAGTGTCATATGTCAAATGCAATGCTATGTGGTGCACACCTTCTCACCACCACCAGGAGAATCTTCTGAGCCTGAGTCATTTCCAGAGCTAGCTTGCACTTGGGGCAGCTTCTGGATATTGTGCATGTCAATGAGAATCTTGACAACAGATGGCTTCCTTTCAGTGATTTTCATCACCATTTCCTGGTAATTGGAAATATTGTCGACATTGATTGCATCCACGGCCCATTGCCTACAGTTACTGTTAGTTGAAGTTGTGTGATGAGAGTAAATAGAAAAAAAATACCTCTTTGTCTTTGGTAGAATATATCTAAATGGATAGTGTTTCTTCACTGTGACCTCATAGTCCTCCTGGCCATGTTGTTGGAGCATGCTCTGCAAAAAATTGACATAGTTTGAGGGCTTGACTGTGAATGAGAGTTCCTTTGTTTTCATTGACTTCTCTTCTCTTGAGGTAGATTTACCTCACAACATCTTCTTGACCTTTGAATAGACAGTTAGTGAGACAGAGAATACCTGCTCTGCATCCAAGTCATCCTTAATGTCCTGAGTCAGGGATGGTGACAACATGCTGACCTAGAACAACTAAAAAAAACTAGTATTACATTAGCTAGAGATACATTTGGGGTCCTGGACACATGACAGCAAAAGTGTTCCAAATAGTTTGCAACTTTCCACAGACTTTTGAAAACCACTGTAAAAACCAATGTTCTGGTAAGTCCGGAATGGATCAGAACTCAGCTGCTGCCTAAGTGAGTGAGAACAACTTTATATTTACCTGGTAAGTCCAGAATGGACCGGAACTAAAGTACATTAGTTGGGACTAAGTAGGAGATGTAAATACTCACCTCAGCTGCTGCCTAAGTGGGCAAGAACAACTGGGGTGTAAAGAAGGAAGTGGTGATTCAAATAGTATGTGGTTGAGGCACACTTGTACCTCAATGTGACACAGGGAAGACAAGGCAAGGAGAGTATGGTAATGGATGTAAGTAATGCATATTCAATTGCTTATGTGGTACCTAAAGAAGATTATGTGTTCTGAGTCTTGGAACCACAGAAGTATTGGAACCATGGGAACAAACTTCCAGAAGAGTCAGAAGCTGTGGAAACCTTCAGAATGCTTCGGAACGACAGGAAACTCTGGAAAGGTCATTCTGGAGTTTGTGGTAGTTTTGTCATTTTATCACTATCACCTGGAAGTGCACATGAACATTGACCTTGCAAATGAGTATTGCAACTGCTCTGAGGCTTGTAACAAAGCTTATTTACACAAATGGGTTGAGAGGGTCAAAAGGCTGGATGAAAAATGCTTGCGAGAGGCCCATTGTCACCAGGAATGTGTAGAACAATTGATCCATGGTCTTGGGTTCTTGAAGTCTTGCCAATCAAATGACCTGCCTCACCATCATATAACAAAAACACCAAGCTTGGTGACACTGCTGGTCTTGCATATTTGCAACTGCCACCCCTGAACTGCTGAAGAACAATTGTTGCTGCACAACAACAGCAGTTGTCTCAAGTGTCACCAATCTTTTGTCAATCATATCTCACACAATTGCCTGAATGGCTTCCCTGACCCTGCAATGTACAAGACCTTAACTGGCACTGATATTAAGAACAAGATGAAGAAGACCATGAAGAAAGGTCATGGTGGTGATGCCCACCATGGTGTTTGATACCTCAGATTTTGACGAAGAGTACATGGCTCCTGTTTCTGTTTCCCACTTCTGTTGGAAGTGTTTGCTTGATGGTCCCCTTGTGGGTGAACCACTTGTCATGGACATGCTGATTGACAATGGTTCCTCCCTAGTTCTGATTAATGAACAACTTGTGGACCAACTTGGTCTTCCAGTGCACATCCTGCCTACTGCAATCTCTGTTTCTGTAACCATGTCCAAAGAACATAAATGGCACTTTTCACTCTTGAATTTTGTTTTGCTCACTCAAGAAGATGTCATTGTTCTGTGATGAAATTGACTTCCTCAATCACCATATCTCTGTGCATGGTATTGAGCCAAACCAGAGGAAGGTCCAGAGGATTTTGGATTGGCCCATCCCTAAGAGTGTGGATGATGTGCACTCCTTCCTGGGACTGGTCAGGTACCTGGCAAACCATTTGCCCCAGCTGGCCAACTTTACCTCAACACTGAACCCCCTGACAACAAAGGATGTGGAAAAGGTTTTTCCAGTGTGGGACTCCACTCATCAGGCAGCTTTTGATGGCATCAAGGCACTTGTCACCAGCCCTGAGTGCCTGACAACCATTGACCATGATAACCCTGGTGAGAACCTGATTTTTCTCACTTGTGATGCTTCCAATTGCCATTCAGGTGTAGTCCTATCATGGGGAAAGGACCTCCAGTCCTCCTGACCAGTTGCCTTTGACTCTGA
The DNA here is from genome assembly GCA_038092555.1 of Boletus subgraveolens. Classification (NCBI taxonomy): domain Eukaryota; kingdom Fungi; phylum Basidiomycota; class Agaricomycetes; order Boletales; family Boletaceae; genus Boletus; species Boletus subgraveolens. The sequence goes on along the minus strand of JBBPQP010001303.1, from coordinate 2,020 downwards.
GCCTTTCCAGCAGCAGAACTTAACTACCCTGTACATGAAAAGGAGTTGCTGGCAATCATTTGTGCCTTAGAAAAATGGTGAACTGAGCTCCTTGGCAACTGTATCATTGTCTATAGCAACCATTGTACCCTCAAACAGTTCCTGATGCAGAGGGACCTTTTGCATCAACAAGCTCACTGCTCAAAATATCTGTCACAATTCAACCTTAAAATCCAATACATCAAGGGTGAAGACAATGTCGCTGTGGACACTCTCTCTTGCTGTCATAACAAGTCACTGAGCAAGACTTCCAGTGCTTATGGAACCGTTATTGTAGCAGCACTGCTGGATGTTGATTTCGGCGATGTCTCCTTAGAGTTGCACTCAGTCCTCATCCACAATAAGTCCCTTACCTTGGAAATTTTGCAAGGGTACTCTGAGGATCTATATTGCAGGAAACTTTTTGGTCTGCTGGGCAGTTTGCCAGGTCTTGTTGAGAAGAATGGTCTGCTCTTCTTGTCAGACCACCTTGTGATCCCACATGTCAACCACCTCCATGAGGCACTATTCCACCTAGTGCACCACACCACAGGATACTTTGGGGTGGACAAGACATATGAATCTTTGTGGCACTCCTTCTACTGGCCTCATATGCATTGTGATCTCATGGAAGCATACATCCCTGGTTGTGTTGACTGTATGCATAACAAGTCCCTCACCACTGTGCCATCGGTCCCTTACACCCTTTGCCAATCCCTGATTGCCATGGCAATTCAGTATTGATTAACTTTATTGGTTCATTGTCCAAAGATTGTGGTTTTGATATGCTGGTCTCCATGACAGACAGACTGGGTGCTGACATGCATCTTGTGCCCTGTCATGACTCCATTACAGCACCCAAATTTGCATTGCTTTTTTTTGATCACTGGTACTGCAAGAATGGCCTGTCACACAAAATTATTTCTGACCGTGACAAACTCTTCATTTCCAAATTCTGGCGGGCCTTGCATAAATTGACTGGTATTAAGTTGAAACTCTCAAGTGCCTTCCACCCACAGACCAATGGTGCTAGTGAGCGAACAAACAAAACAGTTAACCAGTCAATTCACTTCCTTATTGACCATCACCAGAAAGGTTGGGTTAAGGCCCTGCCTCATGTTTGTTTTCACAGTATGAACTCTGTGAATGTGAGCACTGGCTTCTCACCTTTCCAGCTCCATATTGGACATGCATCCTAAATGTTACCACCCATTGTTGATGAACCCTCAACAGAGATCAAGTTCAACACAAACACTTTCCTGTTGTGTTTGCAGCTTAATGTGTTCAAGGCTGAGGACAATCTCACCCATGTAAAATCCATGCAAGCAGTGGCTGCAAATCAATGGCATGGCCCTGACCCACACTTTGAGGTGGATGATCATGTGATGATCTCCACAAAGAATCAGCGACAGGAGTATCTCTCATCAGGTTCAAAATGCATTGCTGAATTCATGCCCAGATTTGATGGCCTCTACTGAGTCATCAAAGCTGATCATACAACCTCTTCTTACATGCTGGAACTCCCTCCAACAAGCAAGATTTCACCTACCTTCCATGCAAGCCAACTCCATGTGTTCATACCTAATGATCCTACCCTGTTCCTGTCCTGAGAGTGCAGTTGTCCTCCCCCTGTACTTACCCCAGCTGGAACTCTTGAGAATGTCATTGATCACATTGTTGATGAAAGGAAGGTTGGCTGTGGCACTCAATACCTTGTACATTAGTTTGGATTTAGGCTGGAAGAAAATCCCTCCCATTCCTCTTGAATTCTCTTCCACAACTCATGAATTCCATTAGGAGAGTGTTCATGATCTGCCAGCCTCCTCTTGAGGTGACTCCAGAGATATTCAATGGGGTTTAGGTCAGGAGATTGTGCAGGCCACACCATAGTTTCAAATTCCTGCTCTTGAAGCCATTCCTTCACCTTCTTGCAGGTATGCTTGGGGTCATTGTCCTGCTGAAAGATAATGTTAGGAGGATCCAGACCATAATACTGCAGAGT
>JBBPQP010001302.1:0-11310 GCA_038092555.1 Boletus subgraveolens | reverse complement strand
CTGCCACGTGTGGCGGGCAGACCACGGCCAAATTTTATCTTCCTACACGGGAAGTCAAGTTGTGGATAAACGAGTTGTGAAAGGACGCACGTTAGCGACCAAGCGCTGGAATATCTTTTGGCCGCTGCGGCCCTCCTTGGATGGACAGTACCTGGCGAGATACTTGTATAGGTATAGGTCGTGCTCTTTAGAGAACTCGACGCGGAGGCTGTAGGTTCGGATGAGTGGTAGCGGCACGAGAGAAGGAAGAAAGACGTACGCGGTCGGGCGAGGCATGGTTTTTGGGAACTCGGTGCGGTGCAAGCGCGTCGTGGTGTCGCGTCAGTCACGCGTCCGTTGGCGTTTTCCCACACGGTTTCGAGCGCGTCGAGCGTGTCGTTCTAGGTTTCAAACATTCCCTTGCCATCAACGACGCTGGTTGGATACACTATCTGAGCCATTTTCCGACTATCGTAATAGGATATACAATGATCGTACAACGGACTCAAGCGATTGCAACTTTACTTCCCGCACCGCACCATCACCGCAGTGCGCACACCGCGGATTCAAGTCCGCCCTCCCTCCGACTCTGCCTTCATATTGCCGTATAACAGTGAGGAAACACCCCACGCCGCCACCTTTGGTGTTTCAACTGAAGGTTTAATTCTAGGCATAGTACGACGGGCCCCGTATTGACCCCTACGCCGTAAACACGGTGCACGTTGCTTGGATCATCTCCTGCCCTCCGTTTGTTACGTGGCTCCGAGTAGTGGCATCGTCACGTCGTCTGCCCTTGGCAACATTCTTCCAAAATCATGTTCTGCCAACCACCGTCGAAAAATAGGGTCGACGCGATCTTGGCCGCTGTTGTCGTTCTGTCCCTCAGGTTCCAAGCGCAATAATTACAACCAACTTGATCGATGACAACTTTCTCTCCATGACTGTATGCTTGTCAACCGAGTTTCAGGTGACGGCGAACTCAACATTATCGTCTGGGAAATTTGGCCGCTCACGATAGGGTCCGACCGTGTCCTCCAAAGTGTCGATGTACAGGGCCAGTGGTATGATGAAATTTACCCCGTGAAATAAAACGTGTTGCTGACACACTACAATAGTGGGGAATTGATTAGGGTGACCTGGCTCGTCTTCCCCCCCTCGGTCAACGTGCCAAACTTCGTAATAATGTTCATTTCCGCAGACAGGTGGAATTTGTCCTGTCTGATCGGGCGTAATGAACTGATGGCCCTCTCGTGCATTTGTACCCCTTCCATCGCCATGTTCTGATGGCTGCACATAAATCTGACGAAAACTCTTGTCGCAGCTTGAATTCGCTCGTGTTTGGCCGCTGCATGATGCTCGATTACATGGCTGCAAGACACAAGTAACCCAGGGTGGAGTGGCATAGTTCCTGGTCCAGGCATCGCGGTGCAGTGTTCTCGAGTTTCCCTCTAATCCCCAAAGACCTTGCATTGTTTCGTCTGTCTACCAACCTTAGGGTCGAAACGCCGACTGTTGACATGGAGGGTTGCCATGCCAAGTTTCGTGGAAAATCCCGTCTACTGCCATTGTTATTCCGTCACCGTCACCCCGGATGGGACAATAAGACGCCAAAGCATTCCTTGTCATGACGCTCATGTCTACTGATGGGTGGATTGCTCCTCAATGGTAGAACGCAATGGCTAGGTGCCTCTAGTCTATACACGCCTTTTCCCCTCACCATGACCAGTCCTGAATCCTGGTCCCTTGACAACTGGGTTGATAACAACGCTTCTCGCATCTTGGACAACACCTTGGCAAGTACGGCCTCGAGGGAAATTATGTGGTGGTCGAGAAGACAAAAGGAGCCATGCCTGGTCAGCAGGCATTCAAGCCCTTCATCGCTGAATGCTAGTACTCTCGAATGCCTATATACGTCCTCGTTCCCCTCGCCGCCGCTGCCCCTGGAGGTGACTCTGGCCAATGAAATACCGGAGTAATGAAGTACTGCCTCACCATATACATACGATACACGGAACATCATCCCATCTGCGATGATCCTCACTTCAGGGCTTGCTCGGTGTCGGGTGCACTCCGATCACCAGGGTCGGGACTAGAACTCGCAGTGTTTGTACATAAACAACCTGTTTTCTGTACTGCCAACTAATTCGGGGGTAGTTTTTTTCTCTGCAGTATCACTCGCGCTAGCCGAGCGTTGAACCTGGCGCCCATAATGCACGATGTGTCGCGCGAGCAGAACGGAGATGGATCAACCCCGGATGCAGCCCTATAACCTTGTGATCCGTGTCTTGCTAGGAAGTGGCGACGCTATCTTTGGATAAAATTCGATGTGTTGTCAGTGGCTGGATCCATGGAATCATATGTGCAGGGCGCGCGCGCCAAGGGGCACAGGGGTATTACCAAAGCTGGTATCTATGTTCGAGCATGTGACATGAAATCCTTGCGGTCAGCTTAAACATTATTCATTGAGCATCGATGACGACTCGGACTCGGGCTCGTACCACTGGATTTGATACTGTAATCCAAAGGCGTTCATTCTGAGCGGCTGTCGACAGCAAAAGCCAGCGGTGAAGGTGTAGTCACCTTTTCTTCATTGTTTTAGTTTGCGAGCAACCTCTGAAGAAAAACATGGGTGGAGTGTCGTCTAAGATCCGGGGTTTTCAAATGGCATTACGAGGACCATCTGCGCTACTTGGTGCGCCGTGACCTGGTTTGGACAAAGGTGCATTCAATCTGCAGCATGTCAGGCACTATGTGCCGGTGGCACGACGAAGGACCTCATTTCCAACAACAGCCTCGTTTCACTGCAATTCTTTCGATCTCCAGGCATGCATTTGATATGAATCTGATACGAAGAAAAGATCTCGGGGCTCTAAGCTACCTACACAGTCCTATGCAGGCGGTTTCCAGTCTACCCGACCGAGCTGGGGATCACTATACGAGACTTCTCGGACTCGTGACATCGTTCTACGCAGCATCCCCCAGTCTTGCAAATATGCAAGGCAGCTGAATAACTATCACGACACCTGCTCGTACGTACGTTATGCATTGCCAGTGATTCTTGCGCTCATGTTACAGTTCACTTGGACTCATGCATGTTCTTCACCGAAGACAAATATGTTGCATCCCCTGCCAAGGGGATGGAATGTTTGTGCAGTTGTGGACCACCTTAGGATCGTGAGCCGCGTGTATATTACGTTTCACGAGCTGCCATTGGTGGCCGCACCCCCGATTGTGAGTGCTTGTATAAGGCATTCACATATGTTGCATTCTGGTCGTTGTCTCACCTAGGCACTGATGGTTCACCAGTTCCCCGCGATGGATGGCCTTCTGTTTCCTGTTCCCCCGGAGATCCTGCGGGAAGAACGGGGCCCAGCCAATCCTTCCCACTATATTCAATTCGTTTTTGTTGTCCGGGCACCAATCAGCGGTAGTCATGTGGTATCCTCGACAAAGAATGACACTGGTGAGTCTCTACATTTCACGAAAGACCTGACCGTTTTCTTCCCCCTTATTACATTGCTGTGACGAAATGACAAGTAGGTACCCCCGAGCTCGTTGCACCGGCATGCATGCTGGGCGAAATGGCTGTATGCAGCAGGATGCAAATAGATGAGGGGGCGTAAGAGGCCCTCCTCCCCGTATAAAAGGTAGGTTGCAGAACCGTTCCCCATCAGCATAATAGTGTTTAATCGCCTCTCGAACAACTCAAGCCACCCACCGCTAGAAAGATGTACATCCGCTTCTCTGCGCTTCTCCCCGTCGCTGCCCTCGCTGGAGTCGTCACTGCGGCCACCACTACCCAGTGCAACACCGGGTCGCTCCAATGCTGCGGCAGTACTTACGATGTCAGATTTCCCTATTGCTCACACTTTCGCACTATGTGCTAACGATGGCTTACGCTATAGCAAACCGCTTCCACGATTACCTACCTCTTCGGAGCACTCGGGATCGCCCTTCCCAACGTCCCGGGTCTCGTCGGGCTCAGCTGTTCCGGGATCGGTGGCACAGGCGCTACATGCACCCAGCAGCCTGTCTGCTGCACTGGCAACACCTTCGTAAGTCTGCCTTGTTTTCTGACCGCACAAGCGATGCTCATCATTGTCCTCCGCACACATAGGGCGGTTTGATCAGCGTCGGCTGTTCTCCCATCAACATCAACGGATAAACAGCCGGAATATGCAGCGATTCCCAATTCGTCACAGAGGGTCTTGAAAAATTTTCTTTCTTGGTTTTTCTTTTCTTGGTTGATTGGTCTCGACAGGGTTTGTGATATTGTGTGTACATGTGAAAGGAATGCAAACGAATAAATGGATCCCCTTTCTGCGTTGGAATTTGCTTGAGAGAAATATATCGAGGGAAGCTCGGATTACATCTTCCTTTCTGGGTTGGTCACGTCGCAATGGAAAAGGAAGGGACATACTCACCTCGAGCGCAGACGGAAGAAACTCAAACGTCGGAATACATAGTGATGATCAGCACGTTGATCGGAATGATAGGTCGGATACTGATAGCAAGCATTGCCTCAATGGTTACAATCAGCGCGGGCCATGCAATGTATCCCCAATCTACAGTCCCCTTTACCGTATTCTCAGTTGTAGGGATACCGGGGGTGACCATGGATGGAACTGGCTTTGTGCTACCGGAAGCCTTGCTGCTCGATGAATGAGTGGAAGAGTCCTTGTTAAACTCGGACTTGGACCTGGTGGAAGACTAGCCTTCGAGGGGATTGTACTAACTAGTACTAGTCCCAAAGTCGAACACGGGTGTTGTAGATATCCACTGGATAGAAAGCACAGAAAGTAGAGTTGAAGTACTGCTCTTCCGCTGGCAGCCATGTCTCGGACTAGATGCAATGGAGGACTAGTTGACACCGAGAAAGCATCAGAACGTCATGTTGTTACTATGTCTCGTTGACATTCCCTTGACGCGGTTCACTGACACGACGCGTTTTGCAGAATTTAGGTCGGGTGAGAGTGTCATGTGAAACGTGAAGACTGGACTTGAAATATAAGTTGACGTTTGGGCAATGGCAAGATGTGAGGCTTTCTCGGTCGAAAATATGTGTGTCGATACTTGGAATAACATCAACCTTCAGGAAGAGCCAAACACATTCGCTTTCAGGAAGAACCAACACATCTGCCCATACTTCAAGTTTGAGTCCACGGATTTTCGGTCGGGAAAGCGTCAAGTCTTACCATTGCCCAAACGTCAACTTATACTCCAAGTCCAGTCTTTGCATTTCGCACGACGCTTTCACACGACTTCAACTCTGCAAAACCCCTCGTGTGAGTGTTCGTGCATTTGTTGACTTGTGTTGTATCATAAGCTACACGGTCACATTGAGGTACGTCCCTTCCATCGCAGTGGGACTATGATGGCCGCACAATTACCTTGAGAGTCTGATCCCCCACAGCTTCTGTCAGGTCCCTGCGCGCCATACGTTGGAATGAACAAACGTTATTTGACCTACATAGCCATACCCAATCATCGGGTTGTGATTGCTTGTAGTATTTGATTATCTCACCCAGGCGCTGATCTGTTGGCATTTGTTTCTCGTTGTAGACTACCATTTCATTTGGTATTGCCCCTGAGCACCTGGGGCAGGATGGGGCCGGATCCTCCCTGTCGTATTCAATGGATTCTCGTCCGCCCAAGCACAAATGAGCGGTGATCATATGATATGCCCAGCCAGTAACGCCGCTCGTGAGTCTCGACATTTCACGGACTTGGCTTGTTTCACCTCGTTACATTGCTGCGACAGAATAACAGGTAGGTACCCCTGACCTTGTCGTACTGACCAATGTGCGCGGGGCGGACGGGCTGTGCAGAGGGGTGCTATGGAAGGGGGGGGAAGAGGCCCTCCCTGTTGTATAAAGGTAAGTTGCGAAACCGCTGACTATCAGCAAAACGGTATTTGATTGCCTCTCGAACAAGTCAATTCACCCACTGCTAGAAAGATGTACATCCGTTTATCTATCCTTCTCCCCGTCGCTGTTCTCGCTGCAGTGGCCACTGCTGCACCCAGCGGGCTCGAAACCCGTCAAACCACCACCCAATGCAACACCGGCCCGGTCCAATGTTGCGACAGTACTTACACTGTGAGGTTTTCCTCCTCATGCTTTCCCGCTTTGTGCTAACAATGGCCCACGCTATAGCAATCTTCCTCCACGATTACTACCATCTTCGGACAACTCGGGATTACCCTTCCCGCCGGCGTTCAGGGTCTCGTCGGGCTCAGTTGCTCCCCCCTTGGTGGTACAGGCGCTACGTGCACCCAACAGCCTGTCTGCTGCACCGGCAATACCTTTGTAAGTCTACCTTGTTCTCTAACGCACGAGCGATGCTGAACATTGGTCGCTCTCCTCCGCGCACATAGAGCGGGTTGATTAATATCGGTTGCAATCCCACCAACATCAACCTGTAAACAATTGAAAGATGCAATAGTGTCCAAGTCGTCATGGTGATTCTCGAAATGTTTTCTTTCTTCCTTGTATAGTTCGTATGAATAAGGGTTATGGTATTTTGGATCGAATGAATGGGTCGTTCTTTGGTGTTAAAAATATGTCTGAAAGACCCGCGCCAATGAGTGGTAAAAGGTTCGGAAGAAGTCATTGATGGAAGCTCAGATCAGATCATTCTCTCCGGACCGATCACCTTCAAGACAGTTGCGATAGGTATGAAGTGTGAGGGAGTGAGCGATATCGCTGTGCATGGAGAAGAAACATTGGGATGAAAAAGGAAAACAGTTGGCGAACCGCGCTGAGTCAGTAGAGGCAGAGCCGACTTGTTGTCAGGTTTACCATCCTGTTCTTGTCCCGCTAAGCGTCGTGGAGCAGGTTCAGCGTTCAGCGCGCATTCCATCACGGCGCAGTGGCGTCATTCCTCACACTGGCTTGTCCAACGATCGGGCCCGCAGACCCGGGGCTATCGCGAAAGGGAGTGACATGTACTGCCGCGTCGAGCGCAGATCGTCCACCGACGGAAACAACGGAACGCGTGCATGATAATCAGCATGTCGATCGAACCACAGGTCGGAGTTGATATATCTAGCAGGCATTACGTCTCATTCCAGTGGCGGACAGATCAGTCCCTGGAAAAGTTGAATACGGTGGTGAAATTCTCACGATAATAGATGCTCCTGTATGGTGCTGAGCTATGTAAGTGTGCCACTTTGCTTCCAACACCGTTCGGCGAAAACTATTGCACCGCTTGCCACATCCTTCTCAAATTTATCAGTTTCCTCATATGTCTCTCTACCCGAACACCGACTGTATCTTTCCGAATAAATCCAGTTGGCTTCCTCCCCATCTGTTTCGTGCCAGTGTGGCGGCCGTGGGTGCCAAGCATTGGCAAGAATTGTAGCTGAGCAAGAATAAGATAAGGCTGAGCTGAAAAACATTCGTCCATCTCTACCAACTCAACTTCGTGTAAGTCTTTTTTTAGCAATTTCGGCATGTTATCACTGCCCAAATTCCACAGGCTTGTCTCTCGACGTATTCTGGACCTGGTTGAGCGGAGAACGTGACACCATCATGATGTATACATGACGAAAGCGGACTCGCGCAAATACCTCAGGCGAAGACGGTGCCTTGCTAGTCTCCCCAAACCAGACCTAAAACCCCCAGATCAAGAAGACAACCGTTCCCATCATGCGCCTTGCTTCAACCATGACAAGCCACTCGTATTGACCGGGACTAACTCCATGATTGACGGAACAACGGTCCCAAAGTGGTCGTCTTTACGTCAATTTATGTAGTTTGGCCGCCTTAAAGTCGATCAATTGGCAATGATCCGCGTCCACATTGTATTCAGTGAGGACCGAGTGGTGTGTGATCACGGGCCAAGCTCACAAACCATGTCACTGTAGATTGTGATTGCTTGTAGTCACGTACGTTGCATTACATTTCTAGTCGTTTTCTCATCCAGGCACTGATATGTCACTGGTTTCTTATGATAGACGACCATTTCGTTTTGTATCCCCCCTGAGCCCATATGGACAGAATGGAGCCGAGTCCTTCCTGCCGTATTCAATGCGTTTTCGTTGGTATAAGCGTAAATGAGCGTTGACCATATGATGTGCGCGGTCAACGACGCCGCTTGTGAGTCACCACATTTCACGGACTTGGCTTGTTTCCCCTCGTTACATCGCTGTCACAGAATAACAAGTAGGTACGCCCGACCTCATCGCATTAACCAATGTGTGCTGGGCGAACAGGCTGTGTGGAGAGGGGGGGATGGAAGGGGGCATGAAACCCCCCTCTCTGTATAAAAGGTGAGCTGCAGGACCGCTCACGGCATCAGCAAAACGGTATCTGGTCGCCTCTCGAATAACTAAAGTCACCCACCGCTAGAAAGATGTACTTCCACTTCTCTGCCCTTCTCCCTGTCGCTGCTCTTGCTGCAGTCGCCGCCGCTGCACCCGGCGCGATCGAAGCCCGTCAGACCACCACCCAATGCAACACTGGCCCGATCCAGTGCTGCAACAGTACTTACTCCGTGAGATTTCCCTGCTCCTCACGGTTTCGCGTTTTGTACTAACGATGGCCCACACTGTAGCAAACCGACTCAACGCTTACCTACCTCTTCGGATTACTCGGGATCGCCCTTCCCTCCACCCAGGGTCTCGTCGGGCTCAGCTGCTCCCCGACCGGTGGTACTGGCGCCACGTGCACCCAGCAGCCTGTCTGCTGCACTGGCAACACCTTCGTAAGCTGACCTTATTTTCTGAATGCACGAGCGATGTTGATCGTTCTCCTCCGCGCATATAGAGCGGGCTGGTCAATATCGGCTGCAATCCCATCAACATCAATCTGTGAACAACTGAAGGGCGTGACGGTGATCGAGTCGTCATGGCGGCTCTCTAAACGCTCCTTATTTAGTTTGTAAGAATAAGGCTTATGGTATTTTGGATCGAATGAATGGGTCGTTCTCTGGTATTACAAATATGTCTGAAAGACCTGCGCCAACGAGTGGTGAAACGTCCAAAAGAACGTCATTGAGAGAAGCTCAGATCAGGTCAATCTCTCCAGATCCCGCGGACAGATCACCTTCAAGATAGTTGCAGTATGTACATATGAAGTGGCTACGGTTCCATCACAAAGTCTCCGCCCCCTGTCTCGGCGACCTCGCATCGCACGCGCAGTGTTATTATAAACGGGAAGACCCGGCCTGTCGCCACCCATCGAACGTTTGTGCGGTCTCATTAAGAGAACTTAGTCTCCCCAGACCAGACCTAAAACTTCGAGATCAGAAGACAGTCGTTGCAGAGAACTGGCAAGGGCCCGATTGGTCAAATACCTCGGTGCGTTGATGCGCCGTTTCAAAGCTTGCTTGACAGACAGGTATAAAGGACTTGATCCTAGCCATTACAAAGTCCCTGTGGGACCTGAAGCGGGTTATGCACTCATCACACTCGACTTACAGGTCTGCTACACAGAACGGTTCAGAAACTCTGACCCGTTTCTTATCCCGTGTCGGGGATTCCAAGGACAGATGTCGTTCTCGGCCAAACCGTACCACGTATCATCAGACAACTTCTCCAGAGCACATGTGCATGTGCATACAGTCGTTGATCTTGCACCATTCCGGTCCCATTTGTCCAGCATGCAACCACCAACTTGGGGGATTCAATCTGCGGAGCCAACTCGAGGTCCAAGTACGCACTTGTATCGGACAGTATTACGAAGAGTGAACGGTCTGCGATAATGTGGCGTGTGGACGCTGGACGGCAGACGCGTTCGATGGGTGTGTATGGCCGCTGTTGCGTGCGACTGAGGTATTTCCGCACGGCTCGGTTCGAGTACTCGGATGTCGAACTGTACAATCAGTTACGATACTTTGTGATGTTGTTGGAAGAAGGCGGTGATTGGGAATGCATACTTTGGTATGCACTCTTTCTTCTTCTTTTTGCTAGATGGAATGTGCTTCAACTCACGGAGTATCTTTAGATGAGGTTCGCGGTCTTACAGAAACCAACCTGATGTTTTTTTCAGAGGATGAACACCACGGTCCAGGAGTACATTATAAACCAATGTGGTCGACACGATCTTAACGATTCTTGTTCTGGATATTGCTATCGGTTTTGGAGTATGGCTTCCATTCATCCGCGGAAGAATAGCTGTGCTCCATTAGTGCGTTATGGTGGTCGATACCTAGTGCCTCTCAACGTGTTTGTCTTCTAGCCGGATCCGGGCTGCGACATCGACGTGCAGTGGCATATCTAGCCCACTTGCAACAACATCTGCTGCGGGAAGTATCGAAGGCGAACTCGAGCATGAGAGAGGGGGCGAAAAGGCTGAAAGAGCACATGTTCGGGCAGCTGGAAGCAGATGACCATGTGAAAAGAACTTTGAATTGAGGGGTAGAAATTTTGGGAGAACCTAGTGGCCAATCCACCCCGATTATGAAGGCCGCGTATTCTTTGTTGCTCAAAAGAAGAGACCAACACGGTACTGAAGCGTTTGCCTTGGGCTTTCACGATCTTCCTTCCGTGCAGCACATACCCGTGCTGTGTACGGACTGGATGCGCACAGATGTCGAGCTGTGCGGGACAGATTCTTATGATGCGGGGGCGAGGGGCACATTTAGAACGGGTCGTAAAGTGTCTCGAGGCTTGGGCGCTGTTTTCATTTTCAGCACCGGCCTTCGAGGATGCGAATAATACCTTACGACGACCCCTTCCCATGCTTTGACTGCGCTCCGCAACGCACATACAGTACACAAACTCATAATCGATGCGCTCACCTTCCACCGTCCTGCTGCGCCGGTTTGCCCAGCTACCCCGTCCCCACAGCCGCGATCTCGCCTACCTTGCCCGCATCATTACCGTCCACATTCCAAGCTCACACTCCACCGGGCCTCGCGGCTGCTGTGGTTGTGTTCCACACGCTTTCGGCAGTTCCACCTATGCCAACCCTCCGGTATGGAGCCATGCAGCTGAGGGTGGATGACATGTGGGCTTCAACGAAGGGGGTGAGGAAGAGTTGCGGAGCATCGTGTTCGGGAGGGAGAATGTACTGGGGACTGGTGGACATGGACCTAGCGCGGGAGGAGAGGAGAGGAGTCCAAGAGGACCAAGGACGGTCAAGGGCAAGGGACGACGGCGATAGACATCTCAATGGAGACTTGATGGAACAGAGTGTCCTGTGGATGCCTTGGGACGCACGGAATCGGAGGCGGAAGAACAGGGAACGGACGGAGAGAGCTCGGGGAGTGAAAACGAGACAGAAAGCGAGCGGGGATCCAGCGTCGATGGGAGATGGCATGGAAGAGGGGGGGAGGGGGGCGAAGGGCCCGGTAAGGTTGTTGCGGGTATTTTTGAATCGAGGAGCG
>JBBPQP010001301.1:0-11310 GCA_038092555.1 Boletus subgraveolens | reverse complement strand
CTTCGCAGCAGCAGCAGCAGCATCCTGTTCACGAACACCACAATCACACGTTACATGCACATGCATCGGCGCCGGGTGTGGTGAAGCCCCCGCCGATGCAGGGTGCATCGATCTCGTTGCCGATTCCACCTTCCATGTCCATGTCTGGGTTGCATTCGAATTCGAATTCACACTCACATTCACATGGTCACGGACACTCGCATTCCCATTCGTACTCGATTCCATTTGGTTCCTCTACCTCCCTCACATTCGAGCCCGGTTCGCGTGCGTCAAGCGTGACGAGCGATGGGACGGGGACTGGTGGGAGCGGGAGTGACGGTGAGGTGTTTCGGCCTTCGTTTAAGCGGTATCCGTCGCAAACGCTGGGACCTGCGAGTTCGAAACGGGCGATGGTTGAAAGAGGGGGTGGGGAGTCGAAGGGTGTCAAGGTGAAGGGAAAGGATCGTGATGAAGGTAGGGATGATATGGAGGTAGAGGATGGAGAGGGAATGGAGGGTTTTGAGTGTGTTGGAGTGAATGCTGGTCTGGGTGTGGGGTCGCCGGGGTCGCGACCGATTGCTGGGCTTCCAGAGCGGGCGAAGCGGGGCTAGACCGTTAGCCGAGAACTTGGTGAGGACCAACCAACTGGGATCTGTCCCGGCCAGCAGGACCCTTTCCGAACTTTTCAGAAAACATTTGCACCGTACTTAGTATGGGTGTGATGGCTTTTGTTTTTCGTTTGGCAGGTTCTCTCTGTATCTCCTTGCGCTCTGCTCTGATTACTCTTCATCTCATCTTTTTTTCCCCTTTCTCATTTGTTTTTCGTCGCCTTCAAAGGCTCTTTCTCTTTCGATGTTACGTAGCGTACATCGCCCTTTTTGGTTTTCTTTCCATTGCCTTTTTTTTTTGGCTAGTCACCGGCCTTTTTTTTCAACCGTGGTGCATAGTATATCTTTACCCCTCCATCTGACGTATCTTGTGGTGACCAAAGTTGCGGTATTCAGACAAAAGCACGAGTAAATACTGGCTCGCAAAATACTTTTGAATTCAATTTGCATTCAAACATGAAACTGAAACTCGAATCAGGATTGCCAAAATGTTCGGGATTTGGTATTTCCGCGGGATTGCGACCGACTGGGACGGAACGAGATCGGGGTATTACATATTGATCAAAATGTCGCTTGGCATGTGGATACATTCATTCAAAGGGGCCGGGATGTAGTGCCGAGCGCTGAATTCGGATGGACTTTGGGGGTCGGTTTAGATGCACCCGAGGTGGATGATGTTTGTCACGGGACACTCTCGAGATCGGACGGTGGTCCGAGACTCCGAGTACTGGCTTAAACGTGCCTTTTTTGAAAAATTTAGCAACGTAGCATGACTTCAAAGCTTCTTTTGGACAGAGCGGTACTTTGTTCCCTCTTCGATGCTCGGATCATGATTCATCCTGAACGGAACTGCGGGAGGATCCGGACGAAAACACCCTTGTACAAAATATTTGTGAACTTGCGAGGTCCCGAGTCAATGTCTCGATCTGGTGCATCATGATGCATCATACATCGGTTACGGATCCATAACGCGTCCCTTTGAGCTATGTATGATCGAACACCCCCCCTCGGGTAGTGGACGGATTGTCGTTTTAGAAGAGCCTGTCGTGCGACGAAAGAATGCCGAGCATGTCTTGACGAGTTGAAATCGTTCGAGAGTTACGCTCCGGTGTATCAAGTTTAGAGAGTTGGACGTGTGTACTTTGTGAATTCGCCGATTACCATGGGCTGTTTTGGCGTGTATATTGAAGATGGGAACACTCTAGACACGGTCGACGTCCTCCGAAGCGGAACTTGAATAAAGGTGCGTCTGCCAAACGTCAACACTCGCAAACACCTCCTATCACCTCCTAGTTTTTGTACAATAACTGGTTCTCCCACATTACCTCTGACTTACTCACTCCAAGTCTCTTGTAAATCTCTTGTAATTCACTTCGCCCACAATACACGAGCGTCTCGTTCCAGCAAGGTCACAGTCGGCACAGCCGACCCTAGTATATCAGGTCAAGTCATCAAAACGTGCCTACAAATAGCGGCTGTGGCATTTGGAGGCTTGACCAGGTTCTGTGTCCATCGGCGCACCGTGATCATCAGGTTGCATTACGACTGTTGTACCCAGTGCAAGATCTCCCTGCTGAACAAGTTCATCGGATCATCGGCTTGCTCCGAGACGTCTTCACAATGAGCTCGACGCGCGAGTCAACGAGAAAAATAGCAGCAATCATTGCCCCGGCCGTTCGTTTGTCAAACAAATCTGTCTCCATCCCTCTCAACAAGCGTCAGAAATACATCGCTCGTCTCGAACCTTGGGCTCCGGGATCCTCCGTCTCGCTAAGGGACGTTCAGAGCGTGTTGGGGTGCCTTCAACATTGCACCCTCGTTCTCTCGGACGGTCGCTCTCACCTCCCTTCTTTCCACCGTCTCCACGCCTCTTTCAAAGACCCTTCAAACACATCCGTCAAACACCCCATTCCGCAGGACACTCTTGCTGATGCTGTTTGGTGGCGCACCCAACTCAGCACGGATTGGTGTGCTACCCCGATCTCTCCGCCCCCCGATTCTCTTCCACTGCCAATCTTTGTTGACGCCTCGACTTCATTCGGCATAGGACTCTATTTAGATGGCCGTTGGCTGGCCTGGAGGCTGGAGGATGGTTGGCTCAACGACGATCGCAATATCAATTGGGCGGAAATGGTTGCCATTGACCTTGGCCTCCGTACTGCTATTCACGCTGGCTTTCGGGACTGCCACCTCATTGTTCACTCGGACAGTCGGGGTGTTGTAGGCGCCCTGAAGTCCGGCCGCTCACGTAGCTCTGCACAGAATGCAGTTCTCCAGCACATTGTTTCTAATTTCCAACAGCACAAAATCAGGCTATCGGTAGATTGGATCCGTTCGGAGGACAACCGCGCCGATGCTATTTCCCGCGGCTCCTTTCCTTCTGCTCCTCGTCTCGGTCGCGCTCCTCCTCTTCCTGACTACCTTAAGTCTTTCGTCTCTCTCGTGTGACTTTGCTCTCCCTGTTTGCTCTCCTTGTTTGCCTCTCACACTACTTGTACTTTGTCCCCTTTTTGCTTGTACGTCCTTTGGCACGCTGTCTGTATTCCATAGTATTGTATCATCTTGCTCGCGCAGTCGCATCCCCCAATTTGTGTCTCCTTCCTTCATGGACCTCGCATTATCGAATCTCGCTCGAGAGTTCTCCGCTATACTCTGATTACTCTTCATCTCATTTTTTGTTTTCCCTTTCTCGTTTGTTTTTCATTGTCTTCAAAGGCTCTTTCTCTTTCGATGTTACATGGATCTTCGAGAGTAACGCATGAACGGCAATCCATCTTTTCACAAATTGGCTCGTACACCTTCACCAACTCTAGTTTGTCCATTGGCACCGTCGCCGCCGCCGCGACTCTGCTGAGCCTGACCCGACCGATGATGAGTCCGACCAAGGTACCACAACACTGCCTCCCTCACTTCGTCCAACCACTCCTTCACAACCCCTTGCTCGAACACGTTGCCATCATAAAACACAAACATATTCAACCGTCCACGCGAACTAGATGCGCCGAGGTAAAGCTCCGAAGGACGTGTGTGGAGATGTGTCTCGGTGTGTTCTATCGCGATTTTCGGGGTCGTGTCCGCTTCAGGCGAGGACGAGGGTGAGTGTGAGGGAGGGGTAATATAGCCTGCTTTTAAAGGATGTGGAACGGAAGAGTAAGGTGAGAGTGGGTGGGCGGGTGGTAAAGGGTATTCAGACGGGAATACCAAAGCCATCTAGTGACAGGATAGAGGTGAGAATGAGGAAGTAATGAGTGATTGAAAAAAGGGAACACAGACGCACGTCACCAACGCTAGACCCCCCATGAGCCCAGACCACGGGCATGTCCATGACCGACAGAACCTCGTCCTCGTTCCCATGCATACCATTAGCATCACCAGTCTCGGCGCGCTTCATCCACTGCAGCGCGCCGAGCCGCGTACGCTCAACGCGCAACAGACCCGTTGCGCGTGCGATCTCGAAAAACAAGGGATGGCTGAAAAACGCCATCGCTTGCTTCTTGACCAACCCAGCGCGATGCAAGAACCGGTCAAAGGTGAGAAGGTCCGAAAACGGCGGTGCACCATCCGACAGAATGCGTTCGCGGTGCTGGTGTCCTTCCGCCGTGGCACCCAGCGTCATGAACGGGAGGTGGTAAAAGAAGAGACTGATGGACAGCATAAACTCGCCTGCACCGCCCGCGTCGAACCACGCCTTGTCGAGATACGGACGCAAATTAAGCGGACCCCCACTGATATGTGGCTGTCTCTTTCGATACGCCCATTCCTCTTCAGAAATCTCGCCGCGCAGGTATCGCCGGTAAAGCACGCGGGTCATCGCTACTTGTGCGAGCGCGAGGTAGGCGTTTCCAAACGTGATGTCGTGCAGACGACAGTTTGAAAATACGGCAACGCTTTGCGTGTGTGTGAGCGAGGTGACGACGCGGCTAGATCGTGCGGCGACGTGCGGCGTTGAGCGCGTGAGACGACACGGAAGGGTATGTCCGCCCTACATTAATGACCATAGACCCATCAACGTTCCCGTCAAAGACGACCTCGGTTGTCTACGATGCGAGGAAAAAGCCTGCAAGAAAAATAACACTCACCTGCCTCTTTGCCATCCTCAACTGAAATATCACGACCCCGACTGCTCTCCGCCACCGTCGTTTTGCCAGACTGAGCGAGCGTATATGCATAGGTTCGCGCTCCATTGAGGGGATTGCCATCGCCAACCTGTCTTCCAACGGAATCTGAGCAGGCTCCGAGTCTGAGTCCCCACCCCTCGCGAGGGTATCCAACAAACACCGCACGAACGTGCTATTCGCCACCCCGTCTGTCACGCAATGCGCCATCAACGTCATCAGGTGGAGGACGTCCGTCCTCTCGGTCTCGCGAAAGACACATAACTGCACCAGCAGCTCCTCCGAAAGCGGACGCGGACCATCCAAGATCGCAGCCACCTGCCGCTGCGCCTCCTCTACACCAGTCACCCACCCAAAGACAATCTCGTGCGGACGAAGGACAGAGAGATCATGTTCCCGCACCACAAAGTGGGGTTCTGACGTGAATCCCGTGCCACCATCACCACCCTCCGTTTTCGAGTCTGTAGCTTCACTGAGACGGAGTTGGGTGCTGTGACCTCGTACCGTGGCCCCAACGAGCGGGTAACGCCTCTTTGTAGACACCCACGCCCTTCCGATGTTGGCCACGGAAAACAAATGTGCGTCTCGAGAGCCGTTTAAGAGACGCAGCTGCAGGTGCTGCACGTTGTCTGCGGTCCCGTTGAAGAGACCATCCCAGAGGAAACTGAGTTCGGATGTATCCAAAGGACGTTGGAAGGTGCGCCCTTGGGTCGGATGGGTATCCACCAACGTCCAGCCAGGCATCGATGGGGTAGAATAGTAAGCCTGGGATCATCTTGTTGAGCGTCTCCCATCACGATTAGCCGGGAACCGATCAACCACATGATCATGATCATGACTACATACGTTACCCGAGTGCAAGGACAAAGGTCCATAAACACTACCAGACATACAACGTCAAGCACCAAAGGCCATCCGAAAGAAGAATAACACGCCCGAAAACGAACATTTTAATACAGCATGGAAACAAAACAAAACAAAAAAGATAGCAGGGGTTAACTTGGGCTTCGATGCACCATAAAATCCCCGCTCCGTCACCCTACTTGTTTGACAGTATACTTTTCCCAACTCGGATAGATGAACGTCTCTGTCTTGGTCGTGAGGTTCTTCATCCGCTGTGCGCGCGTTGACTTCCACGTTGAAGAAGGATCTCCAAGGATATACTTCGGCACCTCAAACATGACGGGAATTGGCATGATCTTGAGCTTTCGGTCGTCTGCCTTGGTGCGCGCAAACGGGAGTTGTTTCTGGGATTTTGGCTTCGGAATCTGGGGATCGTGGTTGGACAGGGGTATGTTGCGCGGCGCAGCGGACGTGGCGCCGACCGAGGAAGACGTGGCTTCGTCCGGGTACAACGGGGTGAGTGGCGGAGACGACTGTGACGGTAACAGAGAAAGCATCTCTTCCAATGCTTCTGTGCTCGAGGGTTGTATCCTGAGCGCCGCGCGAAGGTCTGAACGGAACCTCAGACATGCTGTCGTAAAACTTGTCGTGCATATTCACCTTTTATTGCCTCTTCTGTACGCCCCATCATCCGCCGAGCCTTGGCACGCCGATAATATCCTTTTATGCTTTTGTGCTGACCGAGCGCCTTTGAGCATGCATTCTCCGCTTCAATCCAACTAAAAGACAGCTTGATACGAGTGGAACAACGAGGAATAAATTCGCCTACTTGCTAAGTTTCAAATACGCTGCCGCGATGTTGAGCTGATAATGCGGCATCTCGGGCTCCACCGCGTGTGCTGCTTGGTAGTGGCTTACTGCGGTCTCGAAGTCCCCACGACGAAAGGCAGCGTTGCCCTCCACGAATCTGTCAGGGACAACCCCAGGGAGCAACAAGGCCTTATAGACATACCAATTCCTTTTCTTTCTCAGCTCTAAGATAGCGCACCTCCATGATCTCGGCGATAGTCATCTCCGGTTGTGTCGATCCTGGATTTGCCTCTTCCTCGGACTCGTTCCCCGTAAAGTCGAGATCCAGGTCCCAAACATCCTCTTCCTCGACCGTCTCCCATCCATGGACCCCGCTCCCTAAATCACGCATGTCTAGCCACCGAAGACATTAAAACGGATCAACCTTACCTCGACCATCCCACTCCCTCTGCTTTCCAGACCGAACCCCACTATTCTCCTCATCCTCCCTCACTGTCTTCTCACACACCTCGCCCAAATGATCCGTCGAACATCCACAATCACACCACTTTGTCGTCAACTTTTCTCGCAATACGTTCCCGTAACCACTGACATCAAACTCTCTCGCGACGCGCCAAAGCGTCTGTGAGACGCGCTCATACCCAAGACGGACTTTGAGGCGCCAATGTTGATCCCACCCGGGCGGAGGGGTCGACCGCAAGAGCGATTTCTCGCCATACTTGAGTTCGCAGGCTTCTTCTAACGCTTCTAGGCCCTCGGCGAGCGTACCTAAATGAGGTGGCTTTGCAAAAGTGGCATGGGGCATCGCCTCCAAGACATCGAGGTGCGCCTTGAGAGCGTCGTAAAACGGTAACAAACGCAGCGAGTGCAGGCCGCGGTTACGACACACGGGAACGTTATTGGAGAGTGCCTAGCCGATCACAACGGGAAGCCACGTCAGCAATAATTCGTTCTCAAGCGGTCAGACAACCGAAAATAAGAGGAACGCATACGAAGTCTCTCAATGCTGTGTAAGACCACAGCACGCTCTTGGTGGCGACACGTTCCCCAGATTGACGGAGCTCCATGCCGACGACGGAGCGGAAAAAGTCCTTGATATCTTCGCAGTCCGCATTGTGGGCGACCCAGCCTGGACCGCCCACGGTGATACAGCGCATGACAAAGGTGGGAAGATGAATGAGGGCGACGCAGTAGAGGTGGGTAGAGAAGAGGCGGGAAATGTCCTGTTCAAAGCGGAGGAGGAACATGCGTGCGATGGCACGCTCGAGCTGAGAGACTGCGGCCATGGCGCTGGAGATGCCGCGGTCGATGTGGGTGGGCATGCGCTTGTGGTTGGGATGATCCTTGGTGTGGTCTCTCGATGGGGCGACGTTGGTCGAGCTGGCACTGGCCGACTTCTTCTTGTGCCCCGTGGGTCTCTTCTTGACGTGCGAGTACTTGGCTGGCATCGTCGTTATTGTCTTCGTCGTCGTTCTCGTCGTCGATGAAGATCACTGACTACGTTGGTTCGTTCGGCGCCGGAATCGGGTCTAATCTGTGCGCAGACAGTGCGGCAGATAGAACGCGACAAACAGTCCTTGGTGGTAATAAGTAATAGGATTACGTAATACACAGCTCAGCGTATGGTCTGGAGCCAATCGACATGAAATTGTCGCCAGTCTGCCACGTCCGAACGTTCGTCGTCCATTCGTAACTCCTCGTCCACCTCATCCTCGAGTTCATACGCCTTCAGCTCTGGACTCGACTCCTCCAGCATCCATGCACAGTCGCCTCTCTCCCTTCTCGTCTCGCGCGTGCGGTGGTGCACGGACGAATGGCGCGATGGGATCGTCTGTATAGACACAGGGCGTTCACGCCGCGGAATTGGATGGTGCAGGAATCCACCCTGATCACTCGACAACAAGAGGGACGACTCCTCCACTCTCGATGGAACCGTCGTCGCATCTATCTCTCCCAGGTTCACAAAAAACGACCGCGATCCCGCCAGTGAGCGGAGCGCATCTATCTCAATCGGCGGAATAAGATACCCTGCACGGCGGCGCTCCTCTTCACTGTCCCAGAACATGAGTGCGTTGACATGTTTGAACAATCCAGGAACTTACGAGAATTTCGGATACTCCCCGATCTCGAGGAAGCTCCCTCCGGATGACCATCCATCCACCATCTCTTTCGTCGGTCGAACAATCATGGACGATGGTCGCGGACGCTTGACCTTGCGTGCGTGTGGCGGAGGTGTCGGACTCGAATCTGTGGACATGGACGTGGCCGGACTTGGACGACGTGACCGTGTCGTATTCCGTCCGAGTAAGTGGGAGGACAGAGGCATTATCGAACACGTTCCCCCACCCGAATTCTTGTCCTGTGAGGCCGAACTCGACGAATGCGCCCGAGCACGTGGCGTTCGTGCAATGGCCCGAAGTCCCGAGTGGAACAAACTTGAATACTCCACGCCGCTCGCCCAATCTTTTGCCTTTAACCACGACATTGACAGAGGGTACGAGTGAGGCGGTTGAACGTGCCAACGAAACTACAGTGGAGAACACTTTGGCCTGAGGGTGAGAGTCAATGTACAAGCGGGTAGTTCGATGGGGTCTTGTGCTATATGTATCCCTGTCAATTTCTATCTCAGCAGGGTCGTGAGGATTGTCTGTGCCGCCGCGGAAGTTTTAAGAAGCCTGGATAGCCAAAAAGAAAGCACCCGGGCATTTACCAAGGAGGGCAGTGACCCACCAGTGCTAACAATAACCGGATTCGAATCCCAAACGGTGGCACATCTACTAGATAAAAGATATGATCGACCATCCCGACGGGTCGCACTCACGCGAACCTAGATCATGCGAGCCTGAAATCATGATGGTGGGCGACATCCTGGGTTGCATTATTTAAAGACAATGAGAAGAATTCGCGGGCATCGAACAACAGGGCTGAAAACTCCGCCTAGTGCTATTTCCCGAAGACGTGGAGAGTTAGCACTGGGAGTATCCAAGGACCTTCATGAGAACGTCCAATGACTCCGCGGGGGTGGTCGTTACGTCTCCCATAGCGTTCAACGGCCAATGGTTGAAGTCCAGCTAACGCCGGGGTAGGCTGCGGATGCCTTTCCCAACACACAAAATAGGTAGGCCGCCTTGCCAAGTTCCGAAGCTTACTAGTTACTTGCGATCATCAAGGATGAAAAGTCAGAAGACAAACACAGGGAAAATCTAATTTAGCTCGCGTGATGCAAAGTCGGGTTCTCGTTTCCCATGCGCGAAAAGGGGTAGAGCATATTCAGGAATCGTATGATACATCTCCTCCGCTTTTGATGCAAAACCCGCCGATTACCCACACACAAACACGAGGCGGTAAGTTTATTTTAGAGTCCAAAGTAACATTATCGTGGCTAAGTTACTTTGGTGTCAGGATAGATGTCCCGCAAAGCCACGGCGCGTCGACCGATGTCTGTTCCATCGTGCATGCCCCCGTGCGTGGGCCAATCCGGATACGAAACTGCGTAGTTTGAAAGAAGGGCTCAAGTATATGTCTTGATGGGGCTAAAGGAGATAGAAATCAAAATCAAAACATGTGAACACAGTGCCACAGTGCCAGCTCATCGTCGAAAAGGGACGACCAAAGGTCACGAAAAAGGTAACCATCCGACGCCGGTAGGCTTCGGGACCTCAAATGAACAGACTAAGCGATAGCTGCTATCCATGACTCCCTTGATGATATGATATGTAGCGGATGCTGAACAGCCAGGCGCAAAGGTGTACCGAAAATGTCATGTACTGCGCCTGCGGATGGCGTGGGTGCTAGGTTGTGGGGGACGAGTGGCCGGATGCCAAGGAATGAAACATGAAACATTCGTTTGCCATCACCACGATCAAAAGAGGCTCTTGATGGCAGCTGAAGACATACATGGATCCTGTAGCATCCTATTGTTAGTTGACCCAATGGTTTGCTTTCCCTCTTCTATGAAAACGTTGAGTGCTAGGTTTCTGAATTGAGTGGGCGTGGGGATATCAACATATCAAGTTTCAACGCAGAATAGCCTATGTGTTCGCAAACCGACAAAGGCAAAAGAATATCAATCTCATTTTTGTTTGACCGCCCGAGCCTGCGTCTTGGATTGTGCCAGTAGATCCTTTTGCTGTTCAGCCAGGATCCGGCGTTTATTAAAATACTCGATCTAGAGCGGTGAAAGATGGGCGGTGTCAAGGACATCGCACGAAGAAGCACTTGGGAGGAGGAGAGCGACTTGCCCAACTTTTGGCACAACTGGCTTCGTACCGCGATTTTTCTTTTGCACATACGTTCCCCTCCTTCCCGGCTTCGAGAACGCCAGCGCGGTCGAGACAGGTAAAGTAGATGTCTCTGCTTTCCCAGCATTGCTTCCTGTCCTCCCTAGAGGCGGTAGAGACGTCTGGCTTCGAGGTGGTGAACCAGGCCATCGCGGTGAACAACAAGGAATGATCCGTCTCGATAGAGCAATGCGGTCACACGGTCTTGCTTCATCCCAGTTAGAAGTGGCATTGGGCACAACGATCGAGTCGCTCTCGTCGACGATCTGAATATGGTCGTTGGAGCGTAAAAGAAACACAATCGACATAGTGCCATGGCTTCACCGTCGCTGCAAGCATCGACGCCGGTCCATCTGCACCCGCTCTCCCCAGACGAAGTCCCTCCGACGTCGAGAGGTCGTCGACCACGCGCGCCCACCCAGGACGGTGCGACCGCGCAGAATGTATCTACATCAAACTCACAAAATACCTATTTCGCGCTCAAAGCCCAACTCGACAAGTTGAGCCCCGACGCCGTCTCCATCGGGCCCGCAAACGCCCACCCCAGCACCAGCACCAGCACCAGCACAAGTGCAATCGCCCACACGGGCGACGGTAGTCACCATCACGCACCAAACTGGGATGGTAGCGTGCGTGGCTTTGGGAAATCAGAACGGCAGAATTCGTCGGGTGGCG
>JBBPQP010001300.1:0-11314 GCA_038092555.1 Boletus subgraveolens | reverse complement strand
CGTCCTTCCCCTCACCCCATTCTCAATGTCCTCACCTTCATGGTCCTTTGTCCCATCCTATCCCTACTCCCATTCCTACCCATCCCTGTTCTTGCCCTCATGCCTTGCACCATCACCCTTGCCCCCATCTCATCTCATCTCACCCCACCCTTACCCCTGTCTCTTGTTTTCACCCTTGATTGATGATGGACAATGTGTCTCATCCTCATGCTCACCCTGAGTGTGCAGGAGTGATGGCACAATGTGCAATTGTGTATGTTGTGTGCATTGTGCCATCACTCATGCATACCCTGGTTGTTCTCCTCTCCAAGCATGCAGGACCTGCAAGTACAGGTACATGTAAGGCCTCCAATACCCATAGATATACCCATGACATTGCCTAGAGCCTATAGCTAGTCTACACTAATAGTACTTAGTATGATAGACTACAGTGCATTCTACAGCCACTTTTGGATTTGCTGGTCAGTGCCTTGGTAAGTTACCATGCAATAAAGTAGTATGCATCCAGTTGACCAGAGACAAAACATCACATCTTGATTACAGGTGGTAAATATATAACATTTTTATGGCAGAATGATGGTACATTGTAATCAATCATCTGTGGGGACCAGAATAATACTCAAGTATAGGTGTTTTGACATAGTGGTACTGACTTGACAAGGTTGCAAAATGTCTGCCAGAGGTTATATATATAGCATTGTCATATTTTCATCTTGAAGATGGTCAACATAACTTTGTGACATCTTCCTTGTGTTATGTTATCATTATCTCCCCACATTACACTTTGATTAAAATGATAGATAAACTCTTATTATATTATATCAGTATTATTATAGCTGAGCTACTCTATCTGGTCATACCTGCTCCTCCCATTTTCCTGATGTCACTCCCATGCACTGACTTTTTTACATAGGATGTTCTGAAATCTTGATAAGGACTGCCATGCAGATGGAGGGATGGACATTAGCCAGAATCCTGAGCTCATCTAGGGCATCATTGAAGGTTTGGGTGAATGCAATTTGGCAGATAATAGGATAGATGGGGGGGGGCCAATGAATTATCATCTGCAATGAACTCAAGGGTGATGTCCAAAATGATGGTGTTGTTGTCAGCCCTGAGCTCCTTGTTGTGATGAATCTGAGCAAGGATAAGATCAGGTGGATATGGCAAGTCTGTGCCTTGGCATGTCAAAAACTGATTGAGAGTCCACATTGGGCTTTCATGGATGTTGTGCAGCCATTTGATGATAAAGGCTTGTGCCCTGGCAAAGTAAGAAAAACCAGTCTATTTTAGTACAGTCCAGAGCTGGAACAGAAAGGAACTTACCATGCCTTTCCAAACAGCCTTGGAAACTGGATAAGGGTCTGCTGTATAAAGCTAAATTGTTCATATGAAACAGGAAAAAGGGTCAGGAATGAAGTTAGTAGTGCAGGTCCACCAGATAATATAGGATTGGGGCCATATGACTTACCAACATCTGCAGGCCATCTTGGTAATCTTTGTGCAGGTGGGCAAGGTGTTCTGTTGCATCTTCACATAACTCTGAGGGTATTCTTTATTAGCATGAAATCTGACATAGTTAAAAAGAACTTACAAAGTTCATTGAGAGATATGGTGTCCAGCAGATTTTATTAGAAGAATGATTGGATCCAAGTTAGTGGTCACCTCAGTGGCAGCCATGACATATGTAACCAGTGAGGCAACTCTGCTGGTGCTACCTTTTTCTATTACCAAATATCTTGATACTGTGGCCACAGTAGAGAAACCAGTGTGGGATTTTGACTGAGTAATCCCAGGTGAGCTGCTACAACTGTGAATGCTAATGACAATGACCCTGTGTGAGCTGGAATAGTCACCATGGCCACATGTGACAAATGCCATAGACTCTATTGCTGGCTGGTGCTAAAGGAGTTGAAGGGAGCAAAGGGGAGACAGGCTGCAAGTGTGAGCCTTCTCTCAGCATATTTAAGAGTGCATGTCCATTTATAAAGTATCAGCACATATGAGGGAATGTTTGATGATAGCTGAGTAAATACTATTGAACTGTTTTGCAGCCAAAACAGAAGGGAAACAAGGTTGATGGTTACATATAAAAGGAATAAGTCCAATTATCACCACATGGTGAGGATGCTGGTGAAGGGTTGAAGGCTGAAGTACCTTCAAGATAGGCTTCTGGGACAAAAGTAGGCTCATGGTCCCCAATTCTCAGTTCTTTCCATCCAGCCCCCAATGCCACTGTGTTGTAACCAATATCGCAGTTTGACCATCACAAACATGAATTATTCACCCCTCCCAAGTCCCCCCCAATGAACCATGAGCTTCAAGAGGAATAGGACATCCCTCACTGGATTGATGGTAGATACAGGATTGAGGGTTGTCTTGGATCAGAGTCATTTGGTATGGACCATATGGTCATGGTGTGTTAAACAGCTGGAATCTCACAGCTGGAGTCCACTGTCAGAAACTGGATTGCAAGTAATGTAAAATGTGACATACCTGGAGTCCACTGTCAGAAACTGGAGGAAAGCAAAGACAGTGGACTCCGACTACTGTAGGAGCGAACAACAAACAAATAACAACAACAACAATAATAATGCGCCACAATGTGGCACAATGTTCTAAGTACGAAAATGGAGTGCACAATCAATGATTCCAACATGGTGTGCCTCAGATCAATTTCTTTGCTGACTGAATGTTATAGTATCTGTTTACAAAGCATTTAACATCATTAACTGCCACAACTATGAAATCAAATTGGAACAGTTTACCAGTCAAAATTTGCTGTCTGTGAAGAGAGGTTTGCATTCTCAAGAAATTGAGCAAGGATGTACCAGTTGGCATCCCATGTGTCCATTGGTTCAGTCAGGAAGCGAGTTTCAATGTTCTTGTACTTGATCTCTTGGGTCCCTTGGTGCAACACATAGTTGAATGGTGGGGCAAATTCAACAAAGCCACTGTCCAGTATATTGGTGCTCAGCTTGTCAGTACAAGCCATCCTCTTAGGCACATAGGCTATTTAATATGCATCCTTTAGCTGTTACTATCCATTCTTGTGGATATCTGCATTGTAATATACAATCCCAGAATATCCTCACATGTATCAACTCACCTCCAACCATTTTCCTTGTAGATTTTGGGGTCTCCAAGACTTCAACTATTTGACAGGCAAGCAAGCACCATTCCATTTGAAATATTGCCTCACTGGGACTCCAGTCTTTGCTTTCATTAACAGCCATCTAGGAGGTGAACTCAGTCATTGCAATGATCTCAAATTGCTTATCTACATCCTCACATATCTACTCTCTGGCTTTCTTCCTTGGTTGCAGCAGAGCAACCAAAGAAACATCAAGTTGTTGAAGGTGTTTGAGTATAAGCAGATCACTGCCATTGAGGAACTCTGTGAACAACATGGTTTTCCAGAACTTGCTCAGATGCTCCTATACTCCTACACACTTTCCTTTTCAAACACTCCCAATTATGACTATATACATTCTCTGCTTCAAGCTACCATTCCCTGGACTGTTGACAAACCTCAGTCAAACTTGATCATAAAGAAAGACCTCAGTCATGGTACACAATCTTTTTTTCAGTCATGTTACCATTGACAACAACCATTTTAGGTATAGCTCAGTTCAAAATTTCTTCTTTTTCTGGTGTCAATTTGCCCATCTGGACTGTCCATATTGTTGATTTGTGTTGTACTTGTAAGCAGCAGCCATAGTTGCACACTTCAATTTGAACCAAAGCATCCTTCCAATTGGCTCCAAGTCAACTTTAGTCAGCATGCTAGTTGCACTGAGCCAGGAGCATTATGGAAACTTGGCTGATAAAGCCAACTTGGCAGTAGCTGAGTCATGGCATTACTACTCACATGATCCACATCTTACTCTACTGGATTCTCTCAGACCTGGAAGATCAAGACTGCACAGCAAAATGCAACCAATCAATATAATATGATTGCTGCTAACATCACCAAGCTCATGTTAGAACAGCTGGAACTGCATAGCTGGAGTCCATAGTGAGAAGCTAAAGAAAGCAGTCACTTGTTGTGTGCCTTCTGAGTGCGCACTGTGAGCATGTGCCACATTGTGGCACACAGTATTTTTGTTTATTATTGTTATTGCTTCATCCTATAGAGCCTGCGAGTCCCATGTCAGTTCTCTTTAGTTTCTGACATCGGACTCCAGGTATGTAGCCTGTACATTGTAGGCATCCAATTTCAGTTTCTGACATCGGACTCCAGCTGCCCTGCTCAGCTGTTTAACAGGTTATGAGCCCTGCGCCTTAAACTCTCGCCCCACAGCTTGCTTTTGAGGCGACTTTATTTTCACTTCTTCAAACTCCGCTACATCCACTCTATCCACCCCATACTTGCGCATTTTTCACCCATTCTCTCTCCAAATGGCCTCAGAACAACACAACCATCGCATCCAGCCTCTCAATGGCAACAACTACACCACCTGGAGCAAAGAGTAGACTCAAAGGGGGACAATCTCCCCCAGGACAATATAGCTTGAGCTAAATAAAATCTATGGCAATAGAGAGTGAAACCAACCCTCAAAAAAGCAAATCACTTGTTGAGAGATAGGAGAGCCATATCCTAGAGGCCCAAGAAATGGCCTCAGCTGCAGAAAAGAGTACCAAGGAAGCCCCTCACACTAATCCATTTCCCTCAATTCATGGAAAGGAAAGGCCTCCCACATGCAAAGTACAAGAGTGACAATATAATTGCCAAGGTTATTGATGAGGTCCACAGGGCTCTTGGGCATTTCAGTGCCCAAGAACTGTGGATTATATCCACAGATATATTGGTGACCAAGACCTAGCCAAGAAGTGGACAAGTTCTATTGAGGCTATCCAGTGTGTCAGGCTATCAAGCCAACAGATAAATCACCCCAAGGGCTGTTACACAGCCTACCAATCCCAAGGCAACTGTGGGGATCAATTGCCATGCATGGATTTTGTGAGACTGTTCCCACCAAGTGAGATATGACTACCTCTGGGTTGTCCTATGTTGCCTCATATCCATGGTACATTTGGTACCTGTGAAAACAATGGTAAAGGCATCTGAACTTGCTTGCAAGTTCATACAAGAAGTTGTAAGACTTTACAAATTGCCTGAGACCATAGTCTTTGATCAAGATGCAAAATTCACATTGATGTTCTGGCATAAACTGCACTGAATGCTCAGAGCAAAGCTCCTGATATCTTGTGAATTGATATATAGTTCACTTTGCCTGAGTGATTTTGAGTAACAAGATAGATTCATCTATAACTCCTTTACAATTTTTTTGAAGTTTGTAAACCTTGATTCATGACAATAAGCTGCACAATGACCCATAGTCAAGTGCAGGCAATGGTGGGAAACAGCCTGGAGATCAGGGAAACCCACCTCCAAAGAATATTGGTTGGCAGTCCTCAAAGGCCCTTTCTGATAGAAAGAAGCAGATGAGAAAGTCCAGAAAGGGAGCTACACTCCAAGTACATGGTAGATGAAAATACAATCTATACTACCTTGATGTTTGCATCAAATATGCTGCAGAAAAAATGAATTTATCCATTATGGTAAAAAGTGCTTATATCTGGGCAGAGTGGCACTGCCATCTGGGACATATCTCAATCACTGGACTACATACACTACACAGTAAGAACCTAGTTGACGGATTCAATATCACAGAGAGCATGCATGTTTCTGAGTGCATGACCTCTGCTCAAATATAGGAGGCCCTTTGTACCATCCATGAGCCACATGGGCAGCAATCTATTTTATCCACCAAATGTGCATTTTACAGCACCCAGGCAAAAAAAGGTTTGGATATCACATCACACCTGAATGACCTAAAGGTGTTATGTGAATGCTTAACTTTGAGTGGTCACTGACGAAATGACTCTGAGTTCAAGTCTATACTTGTTTCATTGCTTCTGGAGAGCTGGGAGGCATTCACTACGTGATATCTAGGGTATCAGGGTGGTATTCTAGATAATCCACATGCTCAAGTCATGACTGTCCAACAACTTGTATTGCTCTTGACTAAAGAAGACAAGCAATGAAAGGAGAAAGATAGTGGTACTACTAATTATGGCTTCTTGGCTAAGCCTAGAACCAAGCCAAATAAGGGCAAGACCTGACCTTGTGGTGTTTGTGGGCACATGAACCACACAACTGCTAATTGTTGCCACAGGAGGAAACCCAAATGCAACATATGCAATAGGTTCAGGCACAGAGAGAAAGAGTGTTGGAGAAACCCCCTGAATAAGGGAAAGGAGAGAGTTTCCAAGGGTCGGAACAACTTGAAACCCAACCGGAAAGGAAAAGAGCATGCTATAATTACTGCATATGATACAGACAATGATACAGAAAGCCTACAGCAGGCATTTACTTCTCATGTAAATGGTTAGGTGATGTATGATGTCCAGAAAGTGGAACTTCTCTCTCTTCGACAGAATCTCCCCTTCTTTTTCTACCAAGTATAGGTTCTGGTGGAGAAGGTGGACAAGCTGATTCATATCATGGAGGTGGATCATGAGATGGAGATCTCATAGGGATATCATTTTCATATTGATCATCGAGGATAGGTGGTTGAGGAGAAATAGGAGGTGATTCTTTGTCATCATTATTAGATGGATGAGGAGGAGGTTGAGGATGAGGAGGTTGTGGTGGCTATTTGTCACCATTGGGATCTTGATTGGGGTGCAGAGGTACTGGTGGAATAAGTGGAATAGTGGTCCATGGAGCATCCTCGTTGGATCCACTAGGCAGAATAGATGGATGAGATCTATCCAGATTGTTTTCTTCATCATGGTCATGTGTTGGTACTTCGATAATGGCAGGTTTGTCTTTCTCCTTGGAATAATTAGGAAATATAGATTCATTGAATGTGGCTGTTGCTGATATAACAACTGATCTTTTGGATGAACTCCAGAAGTGGTATGCTTTGGATCCTTGTTCAGAATCATCATAACCTCAGATTTGGGATAGAGTTTGTTGGGTCAATCTTCTTTAGGAATGAAGATGTAGGTTTTAGACTCAAGAGATAAAACTCTGTCTGCACATTTCTCTGAAGAGGAAAATGGTTTTTGATGCTTTTTACCCAATTGACAACCTTTGCATGGTGTAGAGGGTTTGGAGTCTGGAGGTATGGAGAGACTTGGTACACTGCTCGTCTTCACCGGAAGATGGTATATAGCATTCTTAGACATATGACCGAATCTCTGATGCCAAAGATTGTATGAGTCTAGAAAATTTTCCTGTAAGGAATTAACTCCTTCATGTATGCTTGGAAATGAGCGAAACCAATGAAGAAGATTGTTTGGCAATAATAAAGCAGAAGCCTGTATTGCTAACATTCCTTCATTGTTCCAAATCTTGGTTTCTTTGTTGATTGTAGTACATCGGTAATCCTTTCTTGTGAGAGAGTGAACCGATAAAAGTCTGTGTGAAGTGTCAGGTGTATACCAGATATTATGGAGAATTAGCAGTTTTAAGCCCTTAGGCCTCAGGATTACAGTTCCTGGTCCAATCATCTTCAATGATGATCCATTAGCTGCAGAGGCTGTTTGTTCATTGTCTTTAAGATTTATAAAATCCTCGAGATACTGAGTGATATGATGGCTACAACCACTATCAATCATCCAGTGATCTCAGTTGAATGAATCACCTATAGCTGCAGAAGCAATCTCAGTTGCCTCAGTGGTAGAAACCACTGGTGTCAGTCGTGGGTACCAGTCAAAATCAAAATCACATTCTTCATCAACATAACCAGGGTAGAAGTTGGATCCATCTCATACAGATA
Organism: Boletus subgraveolens; assembly: GCA_038092555.1. NCBI lineage: Eukaryota > Fungi > Basidiomycota > Agaricomycetes > Boletales > Boletaceae > Boletus > Boletus subgraveolens. The sequence goes on along the minus strand of JBBPQP010001300.1, from coordinate 3,521 downwards.
TCTCATGGCTATCTAAGCCATGTTTCCAAGTCCTGTCAACATGTCTCCACATGTCTCCATAGTAACCATTTTGGTTTCCTGTGAGTAAAGAAACTCTAACCCTGTTGGTTGAGTTAGCTCCAAGTTCAAACTGAGTTGACTGAACTGGAATAGACTGGAAAGGAACAAGAGGTGGAAGTGGAGGAAGAGGATGAAGCTTGAGAAGCCTCTCTGCTGTGTAGGATGGTGGTGGTAGAATAGATGGAATGATATCTGAATAGAGTGATGGTTGCATCTGACATCCCATCATCCATATCCATAGTGTCCCACATAGGTGCAGAACCTTCTGTTGTATGCCTTCTGAGTGCGCACTGTGAGCATGTGCCACATTGTGGCACACAGTATTTTTGTTTATTATTGTTATTGCTTCGTCCTATAGAGCCTGTGAGTCCCATGTCAGTTCTCTTTAGTTTCTGACATCGGACTCCAGGTATGTAGCCTGTACATTGTAGGCATCCAATTTCAGTTTCTGACATCGGACTCCAGCTGCCCTGCTCAGCTGTTTAACACCTTCTGTCACATTGTAGAACATGTCCTGTTGTTGGTCAATCAGGATCATTTCTGAGTCTTCATCACCTATTATCTGATTGGTGAACATATCATCATTGAGCTCATGAGCTCAAGCTTTTCCCTTTCCTTTGAAGCCTTTTTGTTTACCATATGCAGCTTGCTTCACTTGACTCTTGTTAGGTTGAGGAGCTTTCCCTTTATAAGGGGAAGGCCACTTCTGACTGCATTGGCCAGAAGGTTTGCCATGAAGCTGCCAGCATTGGGCAGTCATGTGACCTTTCTTGTGGCAATGGCCACACTCCACATTGGAGTTAGGTGCATGACATATCACAGACATGTGATTAGTCTTGGCATAGGCCGGTTCAGAACTGGAAGGACCAGGTTCTGACAAACAGGAGGCTAAGGAATGATGGAAAGAATGAGGATGTGATGTGGAGCAGAGATGAGATTCTGCCATTATCTTGGCAGACACATTATCTGTGTTGAAATCTCCTGCTGCTATGGTTTGGATGAGGGTGGAGATGGTGGGATGAAAGGAATGAGGTAAGGTGTTCAAGAGTATCATCGCCTGGAGTTGATCTGGGAGAAGCAATCCAGTTGAGATGGTGTGTTGTAACATGGAAACCAGTTCAGATATTTGGGATCCTATGTCTCAGTTTTCGTGGAAATGAAACTGGGTAATCTCTTGAAAAGCCCCAAATTGGCCTGATATGCCATGTGTGGAATAGAGAGCTGCAAGCTGGTTCCAGAAGGCTTGTACGAGCAAGAGATGGTCATGGGTTATTCTAGGCAGCCACGTAGACATGTGACTCATGAACCTTCATGTGCATTTTCACATAGACACCAAGTAATGCTTGGGCTTGGTGATCATTGCATTGCCAGCATTCTTGCTCATCAATGGCTCCTTGAGCTGTATACAAGGAGGTACTGTCAACAATGTCCCACCAACCAGCTACATTCAGAACATCTTGCATTTCCAAAGACCATGTATAGTAGTTTGATGGTCCTGCAAGACATTGAAGCCTGGATGTGATAGAAGAGTTGAGTTTGATGAGTCCAGACATAGTGGATGGTTATAGCAAAAGACAAAAAACAACTGTGGAAAACAAAAAGTTTTTGTCAGCATTTGAATCATATACTCTGAAAGGAGTAGGAGGAATAGCAGAAGATAATAATGTCATCATTGGTTCTCCAAAAGTGACAACACTCCTCATTGGTTCCACTATCTTCAGTGGTGGTCATAAATAGAACGATTGAGAGGGAGATTCCTTGTATACAATCTGTTCATGAGGGTGAGTGTGTCCAAATACTACACTACTGTCAGCTTGGATAATGTCCTGAGAATAGGATGTCCAATGCTTTTGTAAACCTTCATGGTCTCGGTACCACTTGGGTAATAGTAAATGAGCATGGGACAGAAAAGAATCATATGCAAGAAAACTTTGGTAATTGTAATTGGGCAAAGTATCACCATCACCTGGAATCCCAGTGAGGTGTGAAATGTTGTGCCAAATATGAAGTTTAGCACAACCTTGCAAAGAATCTATTATCCAATTAGAAAAAAGATCAATCCCTAAATGAGAAAGTGTCCATTTCTTTAACTTGTAAGGTAAAAAATCAAAATGGTCATTGCCAATGGAGCATACATATTGACCGCCTAACCACACTGGGGTGGGCCAACAATAGATTGGCTGCTTGATTAAGGTTCTGAACTCCTTGGTCACCCATGCCTCATATATGGGTAAGTCTTTGTGCTTCTGATTGTAATGCTTTTGCTTGTCATCTAATAAGTTCAATCTGTCTGCCATAAAGTAGGTCTTGATAATAGAGAATGATGGCAGAGATGTGATCAGAGGTGGAGTGAAGGATATTTGCCTCACTTAAATAAGCAGTAATGAAGCGATTGGAATCCCTAGGACCAAAGTCCTGTTGAAAATGCACAATCAATTCCATATGATCTCTTTAAAAGAGATGAGTCATATGATTAAAATTGTTCCACCAGATTCCATCCATGTGAACATTCCAGGCACATTGTGTGGGAACATCCCACAAGTTCCTATCATGTGGTCCATCATCTTGCATTTGGCAAAGATTGTACCACTCATCCATTCCTGGTGTGTCTTCTTCCAAGTCAGGATGATAGACATTTACTGGGGTATTAAATGCCAGACAAAGGTTGGTGATGGATGGAATAGGATGGTTGGGACGAAGAGCCTGTAGGTGGAGTCTAAAATCCTGGTTGAAATGATCATGGTCTTGGTTGAGGATCTCCCAGCCACAATTGTGTACTGAGGTATAGTAACCTCCAAAACCATTGCAATGTCTAAATGCAATGTGGTGCACAAAGCACACCACAAACACCTGTGGGAATTTTGCTTAGCTCTTGTGGGACCAAACAAAGTACATACCCCTGGTGACAAACTGGCTCCTGGATCATGTGATTTGGGCCAGTGGCTGTGGAGATATGTATATTTCAAAACAGCAATACCATTGCAATAGTTTTGCACCTGTTAATATTGAAGGGGTATCTTGGATATATTAGTACTTAGTATAGTCTCCTTTTGCCTTGAGTACTGCTTCAACCCTCCTAAACATGCTCTTAATCAACTTCTGACACTCCTCAACTGGTATTCCTTCCCATTCCTCTTGAATTCTCTCCCACAATTTATGAACTCCTTTGGGAGAGTGTTCATGATCTGCTAGCCTCCTCTTGAGATGACTCTGGAGATGTTCAATGGGATTTAGGTCAGGAGATTGTGCAGGCCACACCATAGTCCCAAAATCCTGCTCCTCAAGCCAGTTCTTCATCTTCTTGCAAGTATGCTTGGGGTCATTGTCCTGCTGAAAGATGATGTTAGGAGGATCAAGACCATAATACTGCAGAGTATCCAGCAGTTCATCCTTCAAAATCTGAAGGTAAAGGTCCTCATCCATCCTACCATCAATCTTGGTAGCATAGCCAACTCCCTGCC
>JBBPQP010001299.1:0-11323 GCA_038092555.1 Boletus subgraveolens | reverse complement strand
TCATTGACCTCAGTGCAGGAGAGGTCATGGTGCAAGTCCAGATCTTGGCACGCGCCAACTTTGACCTCCTCCTCGGACGCCCATTCCATTGTCTTATGAGTGCTATGACTAACGACTTTCCAGATGGCTCTCAGACCATCACCCTTCGTGACCCTAACACAGGGAAGCAGTACACCATGCCAACCCGCGCTTGATCTGAAGGATGCCCTCGTTGCCGAGAGAAGAAACAGTGCAACAGCCATCAGTCCATAGTGGAGATGGGTTTTTAGACATTGATGATCCGCCTACCAGTCGGGGAGAGTCCAATATTTCATCTGTCTCATCTGCTTTGATTCCTTTTGCATTGCCTTCTTACCAATATTCTGTTTCAAGTCTTCTCTTTTCTTCTTCATACACTCGTCTTCCTCCACTCTCTATTGGACCTATTCCTCCTTCTCCGGACTATCCATTCCTGTCTGCTACTCAGTCTGTATTGACTCCTGACGCGCTTTCTGCACTCTCTTTGGTTTATTCTTATGATTCCTCTTCGCACTCGCTTGCTTACAAGCCAGTTGCTAAAAAGGTTCGTTCAGTGGTGGCTCCTACTGACGAGGAGTTTTGCATCACTCGAACCCTTCTGGACGATCCACTCGCTGGATTGAAATCTCTTCCTTCACGTCCTCCGGACTTTATTCCTGGTATCCGTTTCACCCAGGAACGCACTGACAAATTAGATCTCGACCCTGCAAACTGGCTTTGGCCAGAAGAGGTTAAGCTCGTTCGTTGGTTAATCTGAGACCACGAAATGGCTTTCGCTTGGATTCCAACTGAGCGAGGTCATCTTGATGAGCGCTACTTTCTGCCTGTCAAGATCCCCACTATCCCTCATATGCCATGGGCACTTCATAATATTCCGGTTCCTCTGTCTATGTGGGTGGAAGCTATTCAGATCATCAAGGACCGGATTGCATCTGGTGTTTAGGAACCCTCCACAGCTTCTTACCGGTCTTGCTGGTTCTGCATCGTCAAGCAGGACGGAAGTCACTTCGTCTGGTCCATGACTTGCAACCACTTAACGGCGTCACTATCTGTGACTCCTCCACACCACCTTTCATCGAGCACTTCACTGAATCCTTCGCCGGATTCGCAGTGTACGGGATGATGGACTTGTTCGCTGGATATGACCAACAACCACTCCATCCGGAATCTCGCGACCTCACCACCTTTAATAGTCTGCTGGGTCCGCATTGCCTCACGATGGTCCCTATGGGTTATACCAACACAGTACAAATCTATCAGGCTGACATGTTGTTCATCCTGCAAGACGAGATTCCCCATTACACTTACCCCTTCATTGATGACCTTCCGGTCAAATCCGTGACCACTCGTTACCAATCGCTGGATGGTACCTATGAGACGATTCCAGATAATCCTGGAATTCGTTGATTCATTTGGGAACATCTCATCGTGGTCAACCGTATCCTTCAACGTCTGCAAAACGTCAGTGCCACAGTATCTGCCAAGAAGTTCGTTCTTGCTGCACCGGATGCAACTGTGGTCAGACACAAGTGTACTTTTGAAGGTCACATTCCTCATGAGGCCAAGGTGCAGAAGATTAGAGATTGGCCTGAGTGCCAGAACCTGACTCATGTCCACAGGTTTCTTGGGATATGCGGCATGCTACGTATTTTCATTTGCAATTTTGCTTCTATTGCTCGTCCTTTGGTTAACCTGACTCGTAAAGGGGTTCTCTTCGAATGGGGGGAATCTCAACAAGTTGCTATGCAGAGTTTGAAGGACGTGATCTGCAATTCCCAAGCACTCTGCCATCTAGACTACAAGTCCAGGCGCGAGGTTACCCTGGCTGTCGACACATCTGTGATTGCAGTCGGATACATTCTCAGGAAGGAAGGAGATGATGGGAAGCGTTACCCTAACTGCTTCAGTTCTCTCAGCCTAACTGAGGTGGAGAGCCGTTATTCTCAGGCCAAGCTCAAGCTTTATGGACTATTCTGTGCCTTGCGAGCGGTCTGTATATTTGTTTTCGGACTATCCAACTTTACGGTAGAAATGGATGCGAAGTACGTCAAGGGGATGATTAACAACCCTGACCTTCAGCCCAATGCAACCATTAATAGGTGGATCGCAGGCATTCTCTTATTCAACTTTCGTCTTGTCCACATTCCTGCTACCCACCATACTGGAGTGGATGGCCTTTCCCATTGACCACTGTCTGAGGAGGATCCCCCTGAGGAGGATGACTTCGAGGACTGGCTGGACAATGCTTATTCTTTTTCGATTTCATTATTGAACAATCGCTTTCCTCTCGCCATTTGCAGTGCTCACCTCTCTAGGCAATCCGCCATCGTCGTTCCCTCCTTTCATGTGCTATCCACCTCACTTTGATCTGATCCAGACTCTCGAGAAGACGATCTGATGCTTCCTCACTCTGCAAAGGCCATGGCAAAAGAGGCGCAGATTGCCCAAATCCATGACTTTCTTGACACTCAACTCCAGCCACCTGACCTTTCTGACGGGGAGTTTACTTCCTTTGTCAATGCAGCAACTCAGTTCTTTGTCCTCAATGGATCCCTGTATCGTCAGGAACCACATGGTCACCATCAGTTAGTCATACCAGCTGAACGCCATTATGGACTCATCAGAGAGGCTCATGATGACCTTGGACACAAGGGTGTCTTCTCTGTCCAGATGTGTTTGCTCTTGCGCTTCTGGTGGCCTATGTTGGTCGAAGATGTCAAGTGGTATATTTGAACCTGTCATGAGTGTCAAATCTGCCAAACCCAGAAGCTGCACGTTCCGCCTACCATTCTGATGGTGGGCGGACTGTTTTGGAAGGTTCATATCAACACTATGCTGATGCCATGATCCAGTGGATATCGCTATATCGTCCAAGCATGGTGTGCTCTCACAGTGTATCCTGAATGGCAAATGCTGTGATCCGAGAATGCATCTGCCATTGCAGCTTTCATTTTCAAAGAAATTCTTTGTTGTTGGGGAGCTGTATCTGAGCTCGTGACTGACAATGGATCTGCTTTTGTACAGGCCCTAGATATCCTGGTGAACTGGTATGGCATCCACCATATTTGGATCTCCCCCTACAATTCACAGGCAAATGGCATGGTTGAACGGCGTCACTATGATGTCTGGGAGGCCATCGTCAAAAGTACCCTGGGAGGGGAGGTTCGCTGGCCTTCAACAGCTCACTCCGTTTTCTGGGCAGAGCGAGTTACAATCCTGAAATCGACCGGTTTCTCGCCATACTTTATGGTACATGGCGTCGAACCGCTTTTTCCTTTTGATCTATCCGAAGCCACGTTCTTAGTTCCTGCACTTACATCTGACGATGTTTCTAGATCTGCCCTGATTGCTTGGCGAGCTCGCCAGCTCCAAAAGCGTCAGGAAGATATAGATGCTATCAAGGAACGCATACTCTTGTCTCGGTTTGCGTCCATCAAGCAGTTCGAGGCACATTTCAAGAATCGGATATGCAACTACGACTTCCAACACGGCGACCTCGTCTTAGTCCGGAACTCCCGGATTGAGAAAGAGTTGAACCGGAAAACGAAGCCATGCTATCTCGGTCCGATGGTAGTCCTTCGCAGGACTACTGGAGGATTGTACTTGCTAGCTGAGTTGGATGGTGCCGTCTCAAGACTTCGGTATGCAGCCTTTCGGTTGTTACCCTACCATCCACGCAAGAAGATCTCCATTCCGGTTACTGATTTGACCAGATTGGATGATCAAGACCTAGATGAATATGACACCGAGGAAGATATGGAACATGACAATGGCGATGACGTCATGGACTAGTCTTCTTCAATATCCACTCCACTTTGCTATCCAGCACTATATCCGCTACGTATCTGTTTCACCCCAGATTTAGTCCGGCGTCTCTTTTTCTATCCCAGGTTTCGACCGGAGTATCTAACCAACACATGACGTTGCTAAAAACGACAGACAATTACATGATATACTCAGACATTTTCAGTTTCTCTCGTTCTCATATTCTCGGACTACGAAAACAAAACAGAATAAAAATAAAAATAAAAATAAAAAAACAAAGTCTTTCCCTTCTTTCCACGTCTCAACAAACTTACTACTTAGATTATATGCTTCAAACGTGCAATGAGACTGCGCCCATTTGTCCACTTTCATTCTTCTCCGTCCAGTGTAATCCGGTATCTGCTTTTTGGGATCAGCGTAGGAATAGACGCAAGAAGACGATCAAGGAAAACAAGTCGAGCGGAACTCACACCTGGTCTTTTCTTATCATTCACTTTGATCGGTCTTATGTTTCAATACTTACTTGTTTTTCTCTTTTTTGATCACTCAGGCTATCCGGATTGGACACGGATTGGACACAGATCAGATACGATCGGATTGCTACATTATGATACAAGATCCAAAGAGGACTACATACTACGCGATGGCCACCCCTCCCTACATCATCCCCAATGCGGCCTTGTTCGAGTTGAGCTCACTCATCTGCCCAGCAACTTGAACCTCCAAGTCCGCCATCGCTGCCTCTGCAGCCTTGACATGGGACTGCGTGTACCGAATCTTGCCCTCGAGCCGCTTAACAGCGCATATCCCGGCGTCGAGGACTGGTTTCGTGATAGGGGGCATGGGGATCCCTCTGACGATAGGGTACTCCAGTGTCCCTTCTTTGTTGTTGTTGTTGTCGAGGACAATCGGATCGCTGGCCAGGGACGGATGCTGCGTGCGACTACACATCAGACGAGCTGAGTGGCAAGTTAGCTCAGTACGGTGTAAAACAAGTAACAAGGTCTAAGACCTTGTAAGGGTTAATGTAGAAGGGGTGAGAACACTCGTCCCAAGGAGTCCTGTAGGAGGGAAGTTAGATGAGAAGGGTTGGCTACGACTGACCACAGGAGAGTAGAGTATCCGGAATAGTCCCGGGTACACAACGATGAGGGAACACGAAGTCCGGAACAGATTGAGTAAAACGATGAGCAGTCCGACCTAGGACGAGGGCCGGATAGACGACAATAAGAGCTTTCCGGTCAAGGATGAGGACCAGATACTAGGACGAGGAAGGGAGTCGATCAAGGACGAGGACCGACGAGGACGACGATGAGAGGAACCATAGCGAGAAACTTAGGAGTGAACAGAGATGATCATTCAGATCTAGGTACAAACTTTTTATAGTCTGGGCATTCCCAAGACTTTGGTAACTAGGTTACCGGAGAAGCATACAATAAGGATCTAGAGGTGGCAGCAGCTAATCGTAATAGAAGTAAGGAAGGTAGGGAGAAGTAGAAGGAACTACTAAAGAAGAAAGAAGTAACAAGACGGCGAATTGAACGGGATACCGGACTGTATACGTAGTATCCGGTCTAACCCGGACCGCGGATAGGTGATCCGGATAGGTGATATCGTACCGGATAGAAAAATAAGGACTCAACTTACCTCGGACTGGACATGAAGGACACGGGACACAATGAAGATTGCTTGGAGGACGTTTGAATGAAGGGAAAGGGACGGGATGTAACCGTAGAGAGCTAGAGGCTCCTACATCGGCCTTCTTGAAAGATCTCAAATGTCGGAGGCACTTGAGTCCCTCTCCTTCTTCGCGAGCGATGAAATGCTCTGCCACCTCATCCACCAATACCGCCTCTATACCACCCTTCAATCCCTTCTCCCCTGGGCCTTTAGGTCCAGACAAGTTCCACTGCCTTCCTGGGCCCTGGTCTTGCCGACACTCAGGACTCCCCCACCCCTATCCTCGCCATCAAGCAAACTGTGCTCGAACTTCGAAACAATACCCTCAATCACTTGCATGTCGCAGAAATCAACCTCTGCATCTCTCTCCTACCCATTGGAGAGCTATCTGTTATTTTCAATCCCATTGTCTTTGCCCTCCCCCAAGCTGAGCAGGAGAGATACCATGACAACACCCCTGATCCTTCCAACTTTGTCCGCTCTCCCTGATTTGATTATTCCACCCCCACCGACACTCTTGTTGGATCCGGAGAATCCTCCCCTCAATCCAATGATGGTGATTCCCAGCCTGACATGGGCCCTCTACCCCACATATTCACTCCCCATCCCAACACCCCCAATGTATCCCTGGAATGCTTGGAGCACACCCAGTGCTTCCAATGTAGACAATACGGGCATATTTGGCAGGACTGCCCCTGGTACTGGTGCCACTTTTGCTGCATTGTCACCCCCAGCCATGTCATGTCCCTCTGCCCCAACAGACACTGTACAAGATGCTACACCTGCGACCATCTCTGGTCCCAATGTCCCCATGACATCCCAGACTCCTCCTGGGATCTCACCAATTACCTGGGATCTCACCAATTACGAGGTCAATGAAGGAGACCACAGCAGATGAATATAAATCTGAGATGGAACTTCAGATCAACAAAGGGGGTAATGTTACGGTTAAGGAGACCCCTAATCAATTTCCTCATTCATCTCCTTCTCCTATCCTCTCAACTCCACCTCTCTCATCAATTACCCCACCACCCCATCTTGACCATCCTGGCTCCTCCCTATTCACCACCCTCTTCTCTGACCTCTGGGACTACTAGATCCCTGCCTCCACCTGGGCAGATCTCTTAGACGAATCCCTCTTCGAGGGATAGCCTCCTCCTCACTTCCAGGCATCCCCGACATCGCCTCTGGATACTTCCCTTCCCTGACTCTTACTTACATCTCTATGACTCTTGCTGACACTGCCTCCTACATAGCCTCTCTTACAGCTATGTGTTTCCCCATATATCCCTATGTTTACTCACGTGCTATGCGATGCAATGTAAAGTCAATAAAAAGTGTGTGGTGGGTGCGAGGGGAGAGTTGTCCCAAGGGGTTTGTCGTCAGGTTGTCAGTATGAAGGGTTTGCTGGACTGACCACGGTGTGTCGCTGACAAATATTACTAAAAAAGGAAAAAAGCGCGTGATGAAGACAAGGCAGATAGAAAAAATCCGGTCAAGGATGAGGACCGGATACGAAATAAATGGCCTAGGACAAGGGCCGGAATGGATATGAATGGCCTAGGACAAGGGCTGGATATGATACGAATGAAAGCAAGACACGAAATTTTGGGTGAGAGATCAATGCGGAGGAGAAAAACTACATTTCAAGTCGAAATACAAGGTTTTTATAGTCCAAGGAATGCCTTAGACTCTTCTAAACTAACCAAAACACTAAATAGAAGCATTTGAAGAGAAGGAATAAATGTTGGACTTGTGCTGGACTCATTGCTAAGTAAATGGTACCTTAATATAACTAAAAACAGATAGTCCGGATTGAAAATGAAGCAGTCCAAGTTGGATTGAGGCTGTCCGGGTAAGTGAACTTGATGGACTTGAGGCGGATAGGGCTGCCAGCAGTCCGGATAGGGTAGGATATGAACCCAAGAACTTTACAGTCCTTACAGCGACGCATTCTCCTTCCTTATTTATCTTTAGGGCTCCGATACCTGCCCTAAAGTACATACTATATATATTGGAGTGCTGCCTATACCTACCTTTCTTCTTAACCTTGATATACACTATTTCGTGATATCAAACTCATTCCTTGAGATCCCCTTCCTCATGCCTCATTTCACCACTGCCTCATCCTCTCCTCCTTTCTACTCTGGGCCAGTCCCAGTACTGCTGACTTATGTCAGGCTGTTCACATTTAACTCCATACAGAGGTGACCAAGTGTAGGAATGAGACATGGTTCTTCATGAATGTGTACCATTGTTACTGGTCGTAACAGGTATAGGCGGCACTCCAATATATATAGTAGGTACTTTAGGGCAGGTATTGGAGCCCTAAAGATAAATAAGGAAGGAGACGCATCGCATCATGAGGCACATGAGGTAAATGGCAGGATATAAGGGGAAACACATAGCTGTAAGAGAAGCTATGTAGGAGGTAGTGTCAGTGTGAGTCAGAGAAGGTAAAGCAAGAGTCATAAAGGGGGAAGGGGAAAGCTGAGAGGCAGTGGCAGCAGAGATGCCTGAAGGTGATGAAGGAAGCCTCATCCCTCAAAGAGGGACTCATCTAATAGGTCAGCCCAGGTGGAGGCAGGAATCTGATAGTCCTGAAGGTCAGAGAAGAAGATGGCAAAGAAAGAGGTGCCAGGATGGTCGAGGTGGAATGGTGGGGTGACTGACGAAGGGACTGGAGTTGGTAGATGACAAGGAGGAGTTGAAGAAGGAAATTGGTTAGGGGTCTCCTCAATCATAACAGATCCTACAAGTTAGGACTACCAGAGTTTACCCCAAGGCAGACTACACTTCATGTCCACTTGTAATGATTACCAGTCATAATTGTAACAGTAGATATGTATGAGGATGTGATGAAACATGCAGAAGCACTCATATGTCCTCATTATTGCAAGTATGAATAACATTGTTGATTTTCCATAGTACAAGGAGTGATATATACATGGAACTTAACAGTGCTGTCATTACAAAGCCTATTAAGGCCGTTATGAATACAGTAGTGTACAGCAAGGTCAAGCAACTGTTGCACAAGTTGTCTGATGCTGAGGACGAGGATGAGGACATACCAGTACCATCTTCAATATATGGTGATCTTCAATGACCTTGGCTCCAGGAATTCAATGGTTACCTCAATTCCAAGGATCAGCTTGCATCTGGTATATCAATCATACAATGGTGGGGGCTCAATGCTGCTAGGTACCCAGTGTGGAGTTCTCTCACTCATGATTACCTTTCAGTTATGGCAATATCAGTGTCCAGTGAACGCACATTCTTGTCATCTGCAATCACAATCAGCAAGTGGTGCAATTGCCTTGCCAGCGATGTTGTTGAAGCACTTCAATGCCTGAAGTGTTTCATCTGCCGAGATTTATTGTTTTGTGAGCCACAGGATCCATCTATACTGTCAGAATATGGGAATGACTTAGAGGAAGTTGTTTTGTCAAGTTAGGTGGATGAGGACTCAGTGGAGCCTGATGACCTCAATGATGGTGATATTATTATGTCAAGTTTTGAGTAGCTATAACCTATGTATGATAGTGTTTTCTTCCTCTCTCTTGATGTTGCCAACTTTCTACTATAGTATCTTAGTTTGAAACTCTGATTGCAGTAAAGCCAGGGCCTAAGCTGGGCAGGGCCCTAGGCCCTATAAGGCCATCATTAAGGGCTTGGGCTTCAAATTTGTTGAGCCTGAGCTCTCAAAAGCTGGGCTGGGCCCAGCACAAGAGGTGTGCATTTGGTGACTTCCAGACACTCACTCCTGTTAGGTCCCTACACTTTCAAGTGCCAGAGGTCCCTGATTTCTGCCTTTTCAGGTAATGTCAAGGTTATTGTAGCATTTTCAATCAGTTTGTGTCTAGCACACACAGAATACATTTCTGCCTCTTCACACCTTATCAAAGGGACCCAAAACCATGTATAATACATCAATCTATGTATTTACTTTTCAGTAAGATCTATTTCTTGTCTCACTATGGTGAGTTTGGGAGACATCATATCATTTCCAAATTAAGTCATATAAACTAATCATTGATTCTTAAATGTGCTAGCACATCACGCATCCAGGTTGTATTTTTCTTTCACCTTCACCTTCTACCCTCTTTCTAGACCACCTAGAGTCAGTCATAGATTATGTCTCAATGTCCTTCTCCAGTAGATCAAATAATTATTCATGCTGGCTTGCATCTTCAAGACCTCAATTATGGCCTTCAGATAATCCCACATATTCATATCTAAGCAATGGTGTTGCACTGCTGCTTCCCTGGACATTAAGTGATTCTCATAATCCTGAGACACCTGCAGGCAGCCACAAGGCAATCTCAGATTCTGTGTATGTAAGTTATTTCCCTCATCCTTGTCCTCTTCCTCCTACCAACCTCATCCCACCAGATTAGTCTAATCAGCATTTGTCAAATAAACTCTTGCAAGAACAAATATCGCAGCTTCTCAATGCAGGCTCTCCCACCACATTCTTAATATTGTATCAGCATCACATTCTCACTGTATTGCCCATCAATGGATTTCATGCTTTCCTTGGTCCTCATTGCCTCATCTGCATCAAATACAGCATTTCCATTTCCATTTCCCTCTTTGCTACAGGTCATTTCACCATTCTCAGCAATCATTATCATTGCAAATCTGTACAACACAGCATGCACACAATGAAGGAAGCTCTGCAAAATTAGTTCTCAGACAGCAACAACTTGACTCCATGCCAAACTCACCTGCATCCACATCTTGTCCATTCCTTTCTCCTTCACCTTCTGAATCATTCCTTGCCTCAATTCCCATGGTTAGATAAGCCTTTCAAGTCCTTTTATCAAGTTTTAACTGAATGCTGTGTTTGCAGTCTGTCCATTGTGTCCAACTCTGATTCCCCTTCCAACCCAACTGTGTATATTCCACCCCCCCATCCTCCTTGCTATAGATTACCATTTCAGTGGGACCTCACTTCCAATTCCAACATCCAGGTTAGCTTGCCTTGGCTACACACCTTACATGGTAAACCAGATGAACTTCCATATGTGTTCAACATCCTCAACAGTCAAGCCTATGCCTGCTCCTTGGACTGCAGTTGTTTTATTCTAGATACTGGTGATAGTTGTCCTGCCTGTGCAACTCTTGCTCCAACTCCACTTGTACCTGTAAAGATAGTGCATTATATATTGTACTAGTAGATTTATATGTTGTGCACCACTCATTGGTACTAGTGCTATTGAAGCATACTGGATATATGGGCTTCAGAAGTACATTCTCAGATACTATCAACATATACCTAGAATATATCAGAAGCCCAGGTAGCTGGGATAAAAGCTGGTAATGTTATAATATATTATTCTCCTGAGCTCTTTTTGGTCCTGGGAACCTGTATTGATGGCTGGGCTGCCTCAGTAAGATATTGAGGTGCATTCAGCATACATATTCTTCAATTCTACCAGATCCTTTCCCTTCCCAAGCTCCATGAATTTTCCCAATCTGCTTTGTTCACATTTTTTATAATGGAAGTGTAAAAAAAGACATATGACATGGATGATCAGGGCAACTGTACAAGCCTATGGTATGTACATATTTGAATACATTATCAGACATGATGCTGAAGTTATTCATGAAGAATTGAAGCAGGGGGATGTGTATTAAACATGCCAAAAGCATGGAAAATCAATTGGAACTTGGGAGACTTTGCAAAACATGATATTACAGCTTCCACAAAACATCTAGAAGTATTCTAAGCATTAGTATTACCACAGCACTATATGGATCAATAGGATTTAATATCCCAAATAGCTACATTTTCGCATTCTTGACACCTTGTACTAACAGATGGTTATATAGACATCAGATAGACATTAGTATGCAT
>JBBPQP010001298.1:0-11324 GCA_038092555.1 Boletus subgraveolens | reverse complement strand
CGGGTATGATTCATGCCCATAGCCTATGACCGGTGACCTCCCCTCCCGGTGTGCAGGGACCAGGGTTGGGTGCCAGATGCCAGGCCAGCTGGATTGGATTTCCACCGTGTCAATATGTGGCTTCTCGTCCTCTTCCACGTCCTCGAAGGAGGGCGAACGAGAGCCACTAATTGGTGTTGGCACATGGACGTGAGGAGGTCCAGGAGGACGTGAGGAAGAGTTCCTCCTTGACTCTCTCTTGTCCAGTGTCCACGGATGTCGGACCCAACGCGGGTGGGTATCCAACAAAAAAAAAGAACCGCGTATGATCATGATGATCATGCACCTTCGTACCCGCCGCTTAGTGGGCGACCACTGGCATGAGCAAGACGACGGGACCAACACCCCAACTTCCTCGCCACGTCCAAAAACCTTCCTCGCATGTCCAATGAAACAAGACTCGCTAGTTCGCTTACTTTGCTATCATCAGATGGTGCGGTTAGATCTTCGTGGCCCCCCTCTTCGGCTTTCGCTATTCAATGCGTGTCTCCGACACGCGGATGACGTCAGGACGAGTTTCTCCTCCCTCGCATCCACGGATGCGTCCATCGTCACCAACTTGCCCACTCCCACCGAACCTCGCCTTCATTGGTCGACATTCATCTCCCTCGGAGTCTTTTTAGTTTTGACGACAAAAACCTCTTCGGATGTCATGAAACGGGACTCTGAGCTGATTCACTTACTTTGCGAAAAGAGTTTTCTGTGAGACATCAGCACCGTCTATGACACCCCTTGTGATCGTGAACACCAAACACCATCCGTCGGCGTCGTCGGATGATGCGGTTGGATCTTCGTGGCCCCCTTCTTCCACTCTCGCTATCCAGTGCATGTAACCTCCATGTTCGTTTTCCGAACCCGAATCCTCCTCCGATGACCTTGAAAGGGGAAAACACGACGTCCCTTCAACCGCTTTTGGGTTTCCGGTGGGTGGACCAAGGTCGTGGGTCCGTCCGATCCCCAAGGGTGACATCCGCATCGACCGTTCTTCAATGACTCTCGACTTTAGTGCGTTATCCAAGCCAGAGATCGTATCAGAAGCAAGTGGTAGCATTCGCGTCATATGCGCGTACACAACGCCCGGCGCGTTGGGAACGACCGCATCGTAAGATTCAGAATATTCTCGTTATCGACATCATCCAGTCAATGTACGTACATCAAGTCATAACAACCAACCAAACATCACAGTTCATACAAGATGTGTCCGGGATGGACCGGAATCAAAACACGGGTGCAGTGACACGCGACCTTCCCCAACGTCTGCCACTCAGGCTCCTGCGCCGCATAGTGCTGGAACATCGACAACACAGGATATCCGTGAATACGTCCCAGATGGATAGCGCGATCTGAAAGAGACGCGCGTGTGAGGCTGATACGATGTAGAGTGGGAAGACCTACCATCGTGACGCCGCTGACGACCGCCATGACGACGCCTGCGATCGCAGAGATAATGGTGATCAGGGCGGAGCCGATGGATGAAATGATGGCGCCCTTCGTGGAAGGGTAATGTGTATGAATGGAGGTATCGAGAGTCGTTACGTGGTAGTACGCACCATGATAGAACAGATAGAATAGGTTACGGACACGAAGCTGGGTTGGAACGTGAGAGAAGCTGGTCAGTGCGAGTACTTATATGGTCGATGACGTCGATCAGTGGAGCGTCGGGCGTAGTTTAGATAAGATAAGATCCCCCACTCGCCCTTGCTTCGTATGAACCGTCCGTGTTGGCCTCCCCAGTCCTGACAAGCTCGAAAACGACCGCGTCAAGGCTGATGGGGCCGTTATCGCAAGTCTCTACCTGTCCCCGACCGGCGCGATCCGACAACACACAAACCCAACCACTGCACGAACAGCCAAGTCCCAACAATCTAGCCAACTTCTCACTGGCCCGCTCAAAACGACCAAGCCTCTCTCACCAGGGGCTTCTCATCTCACCCAAAGCTCCACTAGCACCTGCCCCTTCTAGACCCTTTCCCTCCCCTGCCGACTTCACCGAACAACTCATCCATGGTACGTGTCCAACCCAACCCGGGCATAATGCTCTTACGCCATCCTCAACGAGACGCGGTCGCTCATGAGCAACGGGCCAATTGCGCCCAATCTTTTATCTGCAGACTGCGCAGGGCACGATCCGAACGATACTTGCCGTGGATCACGAATAAAGCCTCAGCATCAAGTTTCAGCTTCATCATCGATTCCTGCCGATTTTCATGCGGACATATGCCAGTGTCACGACAAAAACGGGGTCGGGGCTGCTCCTCTGTCATGCACTGGGTCTTACCTGGTGCTTCAAGTTCAATCACCTGGCCTCGGATTTGAGGCGCGTACAATGGCAGGCGTCCGGGGAAAACGACACTTTGGTGGGATAGAATCCACATGGGTGGATAAGAGAAAAGTGGGGAATGGTGATGTCACGTTATGGAAGGCGATACTAGGCTAGGTACGCTTGGCGACACACGATGATGCTTCTCATGTGCTGGGACATCATGGTACATAGTCTCCCATGGAGTCAGATGAAGGCACGCGAAAGACAGGGAACCTGTAACGTGTCGGAGAATGCTCGAGGTAACACTGCGCGTTTTCCATGGTCGAGTTGGACGACCTCGTCTCCATGCGGGCAGGCAAAAAAGCCGTTCCTCTGTAGAAACTCTACCGCATGTGATGTTCAAGGAGCCTGGGATGCGTTTAAAACGGACGCGCGTGGACGCATTGTAGATGTGGATGTCACAGTCCTGGTCGACGCTCAATGTGTATTCCACTCAGTGGGCAAAGTACCTCAAGCCAGGCGATGGGAGAGCGCCGACTTTGCCTAATGTGTCGGCTCCCATCTCCAGATCCTTGATCAATATATGAGCAGGCATGATTAGCTGGAGACCGACCGTTGGTTTGGCAAGTACACCGTGTCCGTCTAGCAGGGCAGGGCAGGAGTCATCAACCATTCTCTTGAAAGCACTTTGAAGGGTTTTCCGGTCATTCCTCGAAAGAAGTATTCCATACCGTTGTAAACGGAAGTTACCAGCAATGTCGTGTCAAGTGTCATTACGATGGCGGTAAAGACATCGTCCGCGAACGATGGTAGTCTGTCCAAAGTCGAGGGTGTCGCCAGTGCATGGTGAATCCTTGGCCAGCATTCCCGCGGTGCAAAGTGCTCTAGAAGCAAGAGGGAAGAACCATGAGCACAACCAAAGGTCATTCTATCAGGTGAAGAGGACACTGCCCCCGTCTGCCCTGGTTAAGCGGCCACTAGCCAGACCTGCGGGGACAAACTTGGCCAATTTCACACACCACACCGAGAACATCGTCGCCAAATTTCGGTAGTAGTAGTTGACCGACCAGGTACACTGCAGAGACTTTCGATTTGGAGAACTAGTCTCCCGCACGTAGATATCCATGTTGCATACGGAGCCGATGTGTTTATTGTCTGCAGTGATCCAAACTAGGGCTTCTTGTCATGCGTTCCGGCAAATATCCGAAGACAGACTCCAGTTCGTGCATCCCAGAGACGGACGGACTGGTAATCGGAATGATCCTTTCAGGCCGTACAAAGAGCCAAGGGCCTACTAATGTTTGTCCGACTAGCTTAGTGGCATAGTAACTTAGCTATGTATAAATAAAGGTAATACCTCAAGTCTCATGGAAAAAAGCCCACCTTCTGGCTTCATGGGACGCGCTGATTTTTCCGTCGAGCTCGGTTGTACCTGGCACGAGGGTCCAAGAGTAAGACAGCACCGCCGTACGCCAAAACTATGCCGCTGTCACAAATCTCCATCGGGTCTGCTACTGGGTAAGGACCCTATGCATGGCACTTGTTCGTCTCTGCGAGTGATGCTAAATGCGACTCGCCCGGTATTCGCCATATGTACGATCCCGGTTGCGACGTCTGTTGGTCTGGGTGACAACGGGTGGCGGTTCTGATACGGTTGCACAGTTCCTAGTGAAGCTCTAAATTAATAGCTTGGTGGTACGGTTCACAGACTGCATCTGCAGATCCGGGTGTGATACACGCTTAGTCACCCAGCGTCTGACATCATCTGACAGTGAGTGCTTTCCCCAGGAACCGGAGGTACTCGTCCCCGCTCCAACATTCAGTGAAACCTGGCCCCAGTACTTCAATTTGAGCTTGGTCACTAGGACTCACATTTCATTGCGTCACCAGACGTCCGAACCTCCGAGTCAATTCCGCCACCCGCAATTTCAATGTAGCTCATTTTTTCGTCATGGGCAATAATCTGACCCCCAGACTGTCGTCCAGAACGCTTGCGAGATAGTAAGTTTGCGTGTTCAAATCTTCACGCGTGGAAAACGGCGCGTTCTCGTCGCAAAGAGGATCTAACGCAGATCTAACGCCACCACGCGCTCGGACCATATATAAGCGGAAATAGCTTGAGCGCGTCTACTTGGCAAATCACGATCGTTTCGAATTGTGACCAACCAATTCTGGCGGTCGACAAGACCTTTTCTTCTTCCAAACCCTAATGAAACCTCCCCGCCATTCGGAGAAATGTCTGTTACACGGCAACCGCCAGATCTCTAACGCTTGACTTCCTACTAGACGGTCCTCGAATTACCCATGCGCTGACATCTCTGTACACAAATAGGTGAGACTAGAACAATTTCCCTGCCATCCTCAAGATGGGTAATTGATGGAAACTGGCTCAAGAGAAGGTAATTCTTTCCCTTCACACAAGTGCATCGTCTGACTGTAATTTCTTCGTTTTCAGACCCTCCGCACGATGCCATCATCTACCCCAGCCGTCGCTGAAGTATTGGTCAATGAACCGCCAAGGCGGCTTTCGTTGACACGCAAATCGATGCTATTGTTGATGTTCTGTTTCGCACAATTCTTGGATGCTTTCAATAATGCAGCGATTTTTCCTGCAATACCTGCTATCAAGCATTCTATGGGCATTCCAGAGAGTCAGTCTGCTTGGGTCATTAGCGGGTTCCAACTCACGTTCGCTTCGTTTCTCTTGATTGTATGTCTCATTACCTTCTCATTCGTGACATACTCTGACTCGCGCTCGAAGAGTGGACGAATAAGCGATGTCTATAATCCCAGTAAGTGTAATGCCAATGCTTCTCTAGACAACTTACTCAAGACACGTTAGAACATTCCTTCATCATAGGCCTAGCTTTTCTGGGAATATTTTCTCTCTGCGCTGGCTTTGTAAACAACGGGATCGCAATCATTGTATTAAGAGCTCTCATGGGCATCGGTAAGTAAGAAGCTACACTCATTAATTGTACTGAAAATATATTATAGCGTCTGCAATGTCAATACCTTCTGCTCTCGCGCTCTTGGTGCATGTTTTCCCAGAACCTGTTGAACAGGCACGGGCAATCTGTGTGTTTGGAGGCTGTGGCGCAGTCGCGGATGGTAGGTCTTGGCATTGTTTCCAGCTTCGCAAACAAACCTTGTGACACGCGTAGTACTTGGGCTCCTTATCGGAGCGGTCCTCGTCCAACACGCCTCGTACCACTGGATCTTCTGGTTTGTTTCCGCTGTCGCCATTCCAGTCGCACTGGGTTGTCTATTTATAATCCCCCCGGAAATTGCAAGGTCTAGGGACAACCCTGACACGCACAGTGCGAAATGGAAGAGTCTTGATCTGATCGGAATTTCGATTTTGACCGGTGCGCCTCATGTTCATGAAAAACCATTCGACACGGTGCTAATATACCACCATCAGTTGCATTCATTCTTTTCATCTATGCAGTAACGTCTGGACCAGCGGATGGCTGGGCCACTGGAAAAGTCCTCACTCTTTTGATCACTTCGATATTGATCACTGTTGGGTTCTTCTATTGGGAAACCCTAATCCCCGTTGACAAGGCGGCGATGTACGTTGCACCTTCCCTTACTCGTGTCCATGAGCTCATTGTTTTCTGGAAGACCCCCTCGCACATGGTTCTACCAAAACTTCTCCGTCCTCTTTGGTTCAGCGTTGTTGCCATTCTTTTGGTGGAATTCAGTCTTCAGCGTTTTCACAACTTTATGGCAAGATGTTTTTCACTGGACGGCCGTCTCAGCTGTAGTCCACATGTAAGCGTCTGCTCCGCAGGTACAGATTATCTTTTGATATTCCTTTAGGTTACCGCTCGGTGTGGCTGCCTTGATAATGAGCTTAACGGGGTCACTGTCTAGGACACTCAGCCCGAAAGGGGTCATTCTCACTGGTCTCTCTATGGTAGCGATAGCCACCATCCTAGTCGCTGTAGGTGGTGGTCGGCCGGAAAATTACTGGCCCTACATATTTCCTGCCTTCTCTCTTGGTAGTGCTGGCACCATGTTGACATATAGCCATACAAAGTAAGTGAAATGTACTCCTATTCACTGCGTCACACCTGACGATCATGGTTTCACAGCATTGCTATCTTCCAGGCTACACCACCATCCATGGCAGGTACAATAGGCGCGATCTTCAATGGGGCCCTCCAATTTGGTTCCGCGATCGGGCTTGCGGCGTTCAGCGCGATCGAAACGTCCATAGAGACTACCCATGGTGGCACGCGGGAGTACCATGGGCGTGCAGCCGCGTTCTGGTTTGTTTTGGGAATCGTGTTGATCGAAATTTTCTCCGTGTCCTACTTTTATCAAGGGGGGACGGACCACGGACCACAACCAAAGTTTGATGACCACGACGACAATATCAGAGCGAGGGCCCCGGGAGAAAAGCCCGACGAAGCCGACAAAGTCAAGAATGGTGCACTGGCGGTGGAGGAGGGGCGCGTGCACCGACTATCGTTGGCAAGGCCAGACTATAACTACAGCGATAGTACTTTGCAATACGCCGAAGACATAGCTTGAACCTATGCGACCTATACGTCGTGCTGTTGCGCATCCCCGGTGGATGCTCCATCCTCCCGATCCGCGATTTCGAGGACAGACATTTCATTGCTTCAAACTTCACTCTCCTTCCAGTTAGTATGTACGACAAGTGGACCATCGACTCATGCAAAAAATATTGAGGCGAGGCGAACCTGGTGGAACGGGATGAAACCAAGGGAAGGAACCACTCTCATTTATAGATATTTCGTATTGCTGCACGCAGATCTGGATCTGTATATTTCTAAACTCTTCGAGTTCAGGCTGCATGTCATTCATTCGTATTAATAATACGCTTTCCGCTTTTAGTCTCTAGAGTCTAGACTACTGTTTGCAACGCTCCTGGACGATTTAGCAAAGACCGACCGTTTTTGGCACCTTTTCAGCAGGCCGGATGGTTCCGGCGACCGCATTTACTTCATGGACTCGGGCTCAGAGTCAGGGAGTCATTTTCGCTATTCAAACCACATGACAGGTGCGAAACAGTACCCGATCGTCGTATGGCAAAAGTCTTTGGACGTTCCAAGGTGTGTTCACACAGCTACCTGACACTCCCTGGAACGACCAGCAGAGATGACAGCATGCCTTCATTCAACATCGACTTCTCCGCCGTCGAATCTGCAATCTCCCGGATTTTGCCGGCGACATGCTAAGTCATGAGCATGGAAGAGACCACAAGCAAGGCAATACAATTAATATTAACTATCTGACGCTTGCTGTAGTAGCGCTTCACGGTGCACGGCAACAGTGTGCCAACTACGCCATGGGTAAATTCTACGACGACATTCCCCAGCGGCTTTTCGAATGGATCCAGAAACAAAACATGTTCTGGGTTGCCACCGCCCCGCTTAGCGCGCACGGCCATATCAATATTTCACCCAAAGGGACAGCCGACTGCTTCCACGTCGTCAACTCAAAGCAGGTCTGGTATGAAGATAT
Organism: Boletus subgraveolens; assembly: GCA_038092555.1. NCBI lineage: Eukaryota > Fungi > Basidiomycota > Agaricomycetes > Boletales > Boletaceae > Boletus > Boletus subgraveolens. Next base: position 3,523 of record JBBPQP010001298.1, on the reverse strand, counting down.
CACCGGTAGCGGTAGGTAATGTACACTTTGTGAGAATTTCATCTGTTCTCATCAACTCCAAACACGGTGGTCTTCAGGTGTTGAGACCATCTCCCATGTTCGGGAAAATGGCCGCATAACGGTCATGTTTTGTGCTTTCGAGGGTCCCCCTAGGATCCTCAGGCTCTTCGGTATTGGTATGTGCCTGCGGGGATTGTTGCATTCTGGCAACTAGCCATTATGTTCGCACTAAGAGAGTTTCCTGACGTGTACATAGGCACTGTGCATGAATACGGGTCGCCCGAGTACAACAGGCTCATTCCCGCAGGGTCCCGCAAACCAGGTTCCCGAGCCGCCATTGTCATCGATGTCTACCAAGTAGGGTCGGTGCGTAATCGCCTACTTTGTATCCGTTCGTCACTTATCGGCTCCGACTCTGTTCACGTGGACGTCATTCCTACTTCAGTCGTGCGGATACGCAGTCCCACTGTACGACTTCGTCATGCATCGCACACAGCTCCTCCGGGCCCTCGACAAGATTGAAAACGTGGACAGGATGCTTACCGCTTCTCGCGACCAACAACATACAGAACAGGTGCAGGTGCTTCCACACACCACAAAAAATGGCTGTGATAAGGAGTCGATACCCCAGTTGTCTCTCCGCGAGTACTGGGTACTCAAGAATATGAAGTCTCTGGATGGTCTCCCTGGCCTGCTTACAGCCCCGGACGCCATTCCTGGCATGACTCCTCAGAGCCACTTCGATAAAGACAGCCCTCGGCCGATGTTTCGTCGCAGCACGGGGGTTGCTAACACAAGCGGACACCGCAACTGGTTTGTATTGGGATATGTGTTGGGGGCAGTCACTATGTTTGCAATCACTAGACTTGCGGGAAGTTTGAAGGGGTAAAAGAGACTCACCCTAGTTTCCCGTAGTACCCGCGAACACAAAAGCTGGGGACACACTTACCTTCTGCGTCGAGCCGAAGCAATTACATGTTGCCATTGATTGTTGCAGGTTTGCAGTGACAAGCCGGTCGCCACCTTAGTATACGTAGAACGTACCCTGCACGCTCAGCACCGAGTACACAACCCATCTCATGAAACAGAGGCTCTGCAGGACACTACCAGCTGGCGTTTTTCCTCATGCGTACATTTAAGTGCTTTTTCGTCCCTCCGACATCCCGAACCCTTTAAAGTTGGTCTAACATGGTACACGCACACTCCTGACAGGGATTCCTGGCAAGCTTTGCGATTCCAACCGGGTTTCATAACTTACTATGCTGCATACACACATTGCTGGATATACGTGTTAGTCATTCATACTCGACAAATTGACTTCGCACGTCGCCGTCAGTCACAACATAATTTATCACAACGACGTGAACCAACCCCTCAAAGCTCCCACAAAGATTATACCTGTCATATGTGACAATTCGTGTTTCATACCCCATACGTTCTGAGGTCCTGGGGTAGTTCTATGGGTACAAACTTTCCATCCTCAACCTTCCCTACCAGCTCACCAAGCTCGATCAAACTCCCGTTCGGATCTGTTGTCTTTCTTACAACGATGAGTTCTCCGGCTTCAATGGCAGAGGCCCCCCGAGAGTCCACCACGACTTTCCATCCCCGATGGATGAGTTCCGAATCGACCTCGTGCATTTGCGGAGTGAAAATCCCCACCAGGTTGAGATGTGTGCCAGGTAAAACCAATTCTGATGGAAAGAGTGGTACCTCGGATGAAGCAGCGGTACAAATCACATCTGCGTTTCGTACCGCATCCTTGACATGTTCATTGTCTAATGTAAGCGTACTGAACACGACAGAGGGATGTGACTGGCGGAGAGACGATGCGAGTTCGTGTAGACGCGCGTTATCCGCGCGGTTGACAATGGCCCAGGATTCGAACGATTCTGGGAATGCACGGAGATGAAGATCGACATGAGCTTTGATTTGTTTTCCGGCATCAAATGCAACCAGGGTCTTCGGTGCCTCGGACGTGAGGAGACGAGTAGCAAGAGAACCTGTGATTGGTCAATTGCTTGACATCCCACTCGTCCATCAACAAAATGGAAGAGAGAAAGCTTGTATAGCAGATTGGCTAGATTGGGATGCCACTGCGGCAGAAAGCGATTTGCTTGCCGAGTTCAGACATCGGGCAGAGCAAACGGCGTGGATCAATTATATCCTGTTGAAATATTAGGTCACTCCAGCCAACTAGTCGTTTGAATTGCAGGCATACCTCTCGTGGGGTCTTTTTCGTGGCAGACGGTAATCGTTGAGGATGCCAGTGAGAGTGTGTACGAGCGAATACCACAAGGTCACAAGACGCCCGTAACCTGCAAAGCCATCTTGTTCCAAATCAGATAAATAGAGAAGCTCATCTATTGGGGAAGACATCGAACAGAATGCGCGTTCCCTGCCGAATGGACTCACTCTGCCATCAAACTTCGTCCCCCGTCTCTCCGCGCCCTCAAGGCCGCAAACGCAGGGAAAGGGTCCGGGTCCAAGCAAGCCAGGGCAGAATTCGAACAGAGGCCTATTACTAGAATTCCGAGACCGATCAAAGCTGAAACTGCTCAAAGAGGTATTGACAAATTAGCTACACAGATAAAAAAGTGAGCGTGTAGTCAGCAGCTTGTGGGCGTTTACTGACGATGGGATTACGCGTTCTTCATACTCTATCGATCCAGTGCAGGTGGAGTGACGATTAGAACCGCAACGTTGCAGTAACAAAGGCATGCTCTTCTTCCCTGGTCTGCAAGGCTGTGAGATCGGCACTTTAGTGATGAAGTGGGGCGTATGTTATGGCGAAGTCAACATTTGCATCGATGTTTTCCCGCTGTACCACTCCAGCGAAGGGGACAAGAACAAGGTCGAAAGGGGCAGGAAGGGCTGCATGCGCGGCGGTGTGTGAGTGCGAGTGCGGACTCTGTATGTGATGCTCGTGGAGCACGTGCATAGAGGGCCGACGCATCCGCACCTCGGCATAGCTCTTGCAGAAAGTAGAGTTATCGGACGAGTTCTGAAGCAGTCTGGCTGCGTCCTGAATACGAATCCTGAGATCATTGGTACGCTCAGCGCTGCGGCAGGTAGCTGTTGTGTCTCATCGGCCAACACAGGGCGAGTATCCAGTTCTCCACGATGTGAGGCGTCCGTTGTACGCTGTCGAGCTTGATACCGTGGCGGAACATGGCGATGACGTCTATCGAGCTTGAGGGCGACGATTGCCACGCTGATGAGGTTGAGGCTCGGTGACAAGTACATAGATGGTGTTCGTGTCGACGTTATTGGGCTGCTTAGCGTCGTAATAAACGGGAAAATATAACCCCGGGGGCTGTGGGCGGCACAACGTCAGCGTAGGCACCCCGTCGAGATGAAGAGATGGACGGACTCTCGGGGAAACGGGAGTCAGCAAATCCCCATCCCGTCTACTAGACGTTCAGGACAGGGCGAGTGGCTGGCTGAGCACACCCGACGCGGAACCCATGAGCGGTTGAGTCGACTCGGAGGCAGGATTGGAGACCGTCCTCGACATTGTAGA
>JBBPQP010001297.1:0-11331 GCA_038092555.1 Boletus subgraveolens | reverse complement strand
AGGTCAAGCAAGGGAATGTTGCAGGGAACAGATGATGAATATCACAAGAGTAACCGTAAGGTATACACTTTAGGTGTCAGATCAAGGTTAGAGAGAGAGAAGTGTTCGAGAGGAGCTCAAACTTATACACCCTGGCTGTAAGGGCTTTAGGGCAGGTATATCCCTATCTGGTAATGGTGGTCCGTGTGCAGTCTAACCTAATATAGTAAGAGTCCATATCTGCAAAAGGAAACCCGGAGTCAGTGTGGCAAGGTTATTGCCCAAAAAGGCAGGAGGGGTCTGCCGTGGAAAGTTCACGAGCGGAAGGACGCGTCGTGGGAATCAGTGTGGCACGATGCATTGTGATGGCACATGAGTGGTCACAAGGGTGGAGTGAGGTCGTGGCGCAACATGAGATGGGGAGGCGATGTTGAGGAGAGATCTGGCCTCAACTGAGATGGGGATTGCCGAGGAGTGCACAGGAGGGCAGCTGTGCAAGGAGGCACTGGAGAGCAGTGCTAGGGAGATCCGAGAGTTCAGCGGAAGCTGAGTGGATCCAAGAGGTCAGGTCAGGGTGGCCCTAAAAGAGGGGAGGGGTGGGAAGATCCCGAAGGGATCTTCCAGGGAATATCCAGGGAAGACCCAGGATCGGGACACAGGAGGGCGGCTGTGTCAAGAGGCACTGAGGAAGGGCAGTGCGGGGGGGGGCGATGCTGGGCTGTTGCAAGATGCGTCACGTCAAGTGTAAACGAGTGAGAGAATGCGCCGGGGCAGGTGGTCCAGTGACAGGAGTGGTCACCTGTTGGTACATGGTTGAGATAAGGAGGAAAAGACTGGGGGGGGGTACCAAAACCATAACACCTGGCATCTGTGTAGCAAGAATAATGACAGGAATGGCAGGTGGGCACTGCTGTGGAAAGGTCATGAGCATAAGGATGCATTGTGGGAATCATCATGGTGTGTCGTGCTGTGATGGCATGTGAGTGATCATATGGATGGACTGAGGTTGAGGTGTGACATGAGGTGGGTGGCAACGTCCAAGTGAGATGTGGCCTCAACTGAGAGGGGAGTTGCCAAGGAGAGCATAGGATGGTGGCTGTGCAAGAGCCATGTGGGGCAGTGCAGAGGGGAGGATCTGAGAGGGGATATCCTAGGAAGGGCCTGGAGAAGATCCAGGATTGGGAGGAGCACAGGAGGACTACTGTGTGTAGAGGCATTGGGGGTAGTGTGGAATGGGAGATTTGAGAGAGGATATCCCAGGGAGGATCCAGGGAAGATCCAGGATCAGGAGAGGCACAGGAGTAGAGGCACCAAGGGTAGGTGTGAAGGGTGATGTGCCAAGGGGAACATAGGGGGACAGCTGTGGAGGAGGCACTGTGGGGGGGAGTGCCAAGGCTGTTGTAAGATGCATCACATCAAGCGTAAACAAGCACTAGGATGTGCTGGGGATGGGTGGTCCAGTGACAGGAGTGGTCACATGATGGGCATGGGGTCATGGAAGAGGAAAAAGACTGGGGGTGCACCAAAACTGTAACACTTGCATTCACAGTATGCACACAAGGCTTTGCTCAATAAACATGATAGATCTAGTACCCCATCTGCCAGAACAGCACCACATTATCAGCTGGTCTCAAAATTTCCCAGAGGAGCTGCAAAATTTGTGCAGAGTAATTTGGGTGATTCAGCAACTCAAGTCAGTTTCTTATTTCTATGCACAAACATACAGTTCACTGTAATCTCAGGATTTCATACCAAAGCTGAGGGCATATATCCTACCTTGGATTCTCACCATTCATCAAGGCACAGGCCTGCCTGAAGATGTTTCATTGAATGTGGAACTTGGAGATGATACCCTCACTGACTTGCCTGCAAAGTTGACTGATGTCCTCTTTAAAGGCAACAGAATTTACTGGCATCGATTACTCCAGGTCAACTACACTACTTATGACCTTTAGCATGAATCCAATGCAGTCAATCCACACACTGACCACCATAACATCATGTTAGTATTGTGTTTAGGTTTAGATGGATCTCCTCAACACCTCTTTTGCTATGCTCAGATTTTGGGAATTTTCCACACCAATGTCATTTATACTGGTCCAAGGTTGAGGAATTACCAGTCACAACATATTGAGTTCCTACAGGTGTGGTGGTTTGAAGTATTGGAGGATTACCCCTCAGGATGACAACATTTAGCCTTCAATACCACAAGATTTGTACCAATGGCAGAAGAGGATGCATTTGGTTTCATGGATCTGGCTGATGTACTGCAAGCTTGCCATTTGACACCCTCCTTTGCTGATGGTATGTTACATCCTGGTGGCATCATGATATTATTGTGTGCTTGTGACTCAGATGACCGGAAGTGCTACTATATTAATTGGTGTGAGTTATATATATGTCACTGGGGGTGAACATGACTGACCTGCAATTAGATTTGTTGATCATGATATGATGATGAGATATCATTGGGGTCTTGGCATTGGGCACACTTACTCTCATGTTCTCAGGCCTGAAGTTTCAGAGGCACACTCAATTATTTGTGGCAGCATTGAAAGTCCAGGTCACATATCAAGTCTTGGTTTGTAATCTACTTATGAGTGGTGTGACTATTACTAGCTGAACTCAAACTCAGCTCAGGGTAGTCATGGCACTTTGCTACCTAGTGATGGGCATAAAGACTACAATGAGAGCAGTGATGATAATTCAGGTGACTTGGAGTTGGGATCAGATTCAAAGTCAGAGACTGTCCTGGAGGATCATCTTGACATGTAGGAGTGGGAGGATACCACAGAGGGTGATTATGAATATGAGTTTTAATCTTAGTACAATGTTCAACAGCTTGTCAGTTACTGCTGTGGATTGCTATGATATGAGAGGGATCACCACAGGGTTCATGGAATGGCAAGTCACATCATCTTGTGATTTATGAACTGGAATACAAAATTTCCATATATCCATCAATGTGGCTGAGTTTAGAAACAGGTGTTTTGTCTGCCTCAAACTGTTGTCCCTCTTGATCAATCTTGTACCATTCTACAAATTTTGTTTTATCCAATCCCATGCATCACACATGTTGTCTGCTGTTGCCCACCACCATTCTCATTGTTGTTGTCATTGCCATGTAGCACTGAGTGAAGGAGATGTTGATGTTGCACATGCATCTTCCAGTGCTGCTATTGGAAGTCTGAATCTGCCTTCCAATGTCTGGATCATGTTTGAGGTCAAGCACTTGTGCTATGCAACTCTTGCTGCTGTCAGTCACTGTGGTACAGTCTAGTCCAGTGGGAATGTCATTAAACCTTCAATAGTTCATCACCACTACCTTAACACTTTTTCATTTGTGCTGTTGGACACAGATGATGAAGATGCTGCCAATCTACTGGGACATTGTGCTGACATATTGGTGTGGAAACTCCAGGTTCCACATTGTCACCCAGGTTTAAATTACTGGCATCCTTGAACACTATGTTGCAGATGGAGAGCTTGTCAGTTCTGCTCTCAATTTTATGGAATCCATCAATCACATCATGGACTCCATGACTACTTGTTATTATGGTTGTGGAGGAGACCCCTACTCAATTTCCTTCTACGTCTCCTCCTCCTCGTCCACCAACTCCAATCCCTTCGTCGGTTACCCCACCTCTCCATCTCGACCATCCCGGAGCCTCCCTATTCTCCTCCCTCTCCTCCGACCTCAGGGACTACCATATCCCTACCTCTACATGGGCCGACCTCTTAGACGAGTTGCTCTTCGAGGCCTGAGGCTATGCCTCATCGGGACAGACATCTCCCTACACCACATCCGGATACTTCCCCTCCCTCACTACCTTCGGCAGTCCCCTTTTACTCATCTGACTCTTACTTACTTATTATGACTCGTCCAGACACTGCCTCCTCCATAGCCTCTCTTTATGGCTGTGCGTTTCCCCTTTTATCCTGACTGTTTATCTCACATGCCTTGTGACGTGATGTGTCTCTTACCATATATATACTTCAGACTCCGATACCTGCCCTAGAGTCCTCACTATATATATTAAGGCGCCGCCTGTATGCCTTTCTTTACTTAACCTTAATCTACACTATTTTGTGTGGACTTCCATTCCTCGAGATCCCCTCCCTCGTGCCTCACCTCACCTCTGCCTCATCCTCTACTCTTCCAACTCTGGGCCAGTCCCAGTACTGCTAGCCTCGCTAGGCCATTCACACTTAACTCCTATCGGAGGTGACCAAGTGTAGGAACGAGGTCTCGACTTAACTCCTTGTAGGAGAAGCCAAGTCGATGTTACACGAACGTGTACCATTGTTACGGGTCGTAATACTTGTGCACTTCACATGCTCTTATTATTGCTCAACAAGACTGCACATAACATCATCAGGTACAACATCCAACACTTGGATTTTTCTCTCCTCCCTGGAAAGGTGGAGCAATAAATCACCAAGTGCCTGGTTGTCAACATCCCCTGGGTATTTTTGGTGACACTAAGCTGGACTTGTGCATGGAAATGGATGAGTTCATATGGAAACAAACCAGCATTGACCTACCTCTGATGGCTGCTGAGGCATCCCTCATTGACTTTGATGTACAGATCCACACAGGGGATTGGATTAGCCATGTATGGCACCCCTTCCATGTCCTTCTCTTCATCATCATGGACACAGCATCCATCTAGCCCAGTGCCACCCAGATCCAAAGCCCACCCTTAAAAACCATACAAGCCCACCTCATGTATCAGTCCCACATGCTCAAATGGTGCCATGGCATATATTGTAGTTGTGGCTAATGGCAACAGGCATTACTCTAAGCTTTGTCCTCATGCCCACATTAGCAAACCAACTCTTTTCCTTAGCTGAGGTGACAGGTGTTTGCAAAGGCACAGACCTGTCACCACCTGTCACCACCTATCACAGCCTGTCACTATTCAGAGGAATCATTTGATGGGTCCAACTCAGCTAATTTACTGATTACATAAGTAATGAGACACCACAAGTGAGAGAGGCAGCACCAGGGGCAAGAGAAGCAACCATACAATGCATGTGATTGCATGCATTATATGGTCATCTCTGCATAGTCTTGGATGAGGACGAGATGAGAGGCAGTGCATGTGACTTGAGAATAGTGAGTCACGACTTTTCTTATTTGGAAATCAGTGGAATGCAACATTTCAAGACATGCTGCTCAACATGTTTTTGCACAGAATTTCATTCACTTATTGGACAAAGAGGTCTTTCTAATTATTTGATAGTAATAGAAAATACATTATACACAGGAAGATATTGAAGAGGTACCCATAACCTCTCAGATTGTCTGCCATGCCTGTCACAGACTTGGTTCTTAAAATGAAATCACTCACAGCAACTCTGAGTTGGACACACAAAATGTTCTAGTTCACAGGTCAAGTAGGTAGTAGGACTACATATAAACAACTCCAACTGAGCAGCCAGGACTACTATAATTGTGCATCTAATTTGAAGTAGTACTAGTCTAGTCTTACATCAAGTACAGGTGAGTTAGTATTGTTGCGATCAGGTGAAATGTCTATGCAGGGGTTGTTAGCTTGCCTTAGAATCACATTAGTAGATGAATGGATTGAATGTACTATAGGAATCATAATCCTCTTGCATTGCATACTCGAATGCAACCAGTACACCACTCTTTCAGATTATGAAGCAAACATGGCTGACAAAACAATCTGCTACATGCAGATCTTCTTGGGTCTTTTCCAGCAATATCTGGTTGTATTGGAGCATGAGGGTGTTGTGGTGAATAATTTGAAGGGCAAGGTTTCTGCATAAGAGTTATACTTGATGGTCAGTGCAAGCAGCCTCCAACAGTAAATATGCTTTATTGGTATCACTTGGAGTAGGGGACAATGATATCTGTGTTTTGAGCCTATTAAGCTTCGATGAGCATGAAACCCATCACAGAGCTGATTGAACTTACATGCCAATTAAAGCCAGTTACCATATCTCTGTCTTGTGGATCACTGCTGTTGCTGGTTGAATCTTATGGAATGGGAAAATGAGATGGGTCTTGTGATTTGCTAGCCAAGTATGAAGGAGTGATGATATGTGGGTAAAGGCATGGGAATGGGGAAAGATGAAAGATGAAGATGTTGTCCAATCCATGTTCAGGTGCCAGTAGGGATTGTTTGGCAGCATTAGTTATCCCTACTAGGTGATGAAGCAGAAGAGGGTTCTGGTCACCACAAAGGGGATGTGTGAAAATTGAGAGGTATGTGGCATGCATACTCCAAAGTATGTAAGACTTACACAATATTCCTGAACCTCATTACTAACCACTTCTCTATGAACATGCAAAAGCTCCATTGAGGTCGTGATGCCCAAAGCCAAAACTAATTGTGGTAAGCCCAAGACAATCAGCTGCCCTTGGTGTGGTAAAAAGTTTCAATCTGAAACCAACATTCTGCAGCACATGAACCAGCTGTCAGGATACTATGGGCCTACCTGGCACAATGATGTTACACATGCCCTCTTTCAAGTTCCACCAGCTTATGTTGCAGTGGCTCACCCATCTGTTGACAAATTTGGTGCTGACAATAGACATCACCCCTCTCCTGATCATGATTATTACCCTCTACCTCCTAGTCCTTGCACTGGCAGTGATTTGCATATTCCTGATCAACACTATAATCCTGCAGACTTGGATGTTCCAATGAACATGGATGATGAGATGGAAATGACCTGAGGGCCATTCATGGAGATTTATGAGGGTTGTAGTGAAGCCTTTCCTGGTGGAAAATTGTTTATGGACAATTTCAGGCAGGATAAACATGCTGCTGAGTAACAAGAAAACCTCTACTTCCCTTTTGCATCCTGAGAAAAATGGCAATTCACCTCTTGGCTCCTTTGTTCATGCCTCAGCTTGTCTGCTATCGATTCTTTGCTCTTACTGGACATGGTACATTTAATCTCATCGCATAAGCCTGTGAACTCTGACCATATTCCAACTCAAACACATACCTCTCTTCTTTCGAATGGGAAAACAGCTATGAACCCATGCAGAAATGTTGCCTTTGGGACCTGCTTGGTTTTGTGAGACTGTACAGCCCAAGAGTTGAATGAAGAATGCTGTCCATGTGTTCTATTGCCAGTTGCTCAAGTGCCTCCAAGTGCTTTTGAGCCATCCATTGCTGGCTTCATATATAGACTTTGTCCCTTAGAAAGTCTGGACTTCTTCCACAAAGATATGCTGCATCTACAATGACTGGATGAGCAGCAATCGAGCATGGGACATCCAGGTAAGAACTAGTATGAAGTGTTATGACCAGTGTAACAATGGTACATTTTCGTGAACGTGTTGTCTTGTTCCTACTCTTGGACACCTCCGAATGGAGTTAAGAGTGAATGGCCTGATGTAAGTCAGCAGTACTGGGACTGGCCCAGAGTTGGAAGAGTGGAGGATGAGGCAGAGGTGAGGTGAGGCACGAGGGAGGAGATCTTGAGGAACGGGATGACAACACAAAGATGTGTATATCAAGGTTAAAGAAAGAGATAGGTACAGGCAGTACTCTAATATATATAGTATGGACTTTAGGGCAGGTATTGGAGCCCTAAAGATAAATAAGGGAATAGATGTGTCACATTGCATAGTATGTGATATAAACAAGCAGGATAAATGGGGAAATGAATAGCCTACAAGAGAAGGCTATGAGGAGGCAATGTCTATGCAAGTCATAAGAAGTAAGTAAGAGTCAGAGGATAAAAGGGGAATCCCGAGAGGTGGTGAAGGAAGGGAAGTATCGGGAGTGGTGGAAGCCCGAAGGCTATGGAATACAGCCTCATCCCTCAAAGAGGGATTCATCTAGTAGGTCAGCCCAGGTGGAGGCAGGGATCTGGTAGTCCCAGAGGTCATGGAAGATCTTAGCAAATAGAGAAGAACTGGGGTGATTGAGGTGGGATGGGGGGGTAACCAACAAAGGAATTGGAGTTGGCAGGCGATGAGGAGAAGGAGAAGGAGGAAATTGGTTAGGGGTCTCCTCAATTGTAACATGAAGCATGCCTCTAAGGCTGACACTGATTGTAACCATAGCAGGAGCTTCCCATTGGAAGTACACTCTTGGGCACAGTGCTCTCCTTAGATAAGATGAATATTTCAGTTATGACTGGTAACTGCATGGCACACCCTGTACTCATAAGCCTTGTGAACATTGACCCAAACATTTACAGCAAAACATCACTCCATGGATACATGCTTCTTGTCCTTCTCCCAATCCCCAAGTTTATCTACAAGAATACTTGCATGTATAGTTTGCTGCAGGATCATCTTTTTCACCAGGTATTGGACTTGATCTTGCAGCCTCTGAAGATTACTGCTCTCATGGATGTAATGATGAACGACCTGGCAGGCAACCTGCAGTATTGCTACACACCACTTGTAGCATGGATCACAGACACTCCCAAACAATGTCTTCTTGCTGGAATGAGCCCCAAAGCATCCCTGGTCACCACAGCCACATCAAAGAATTTTGGTGATCCATTTCATCATCCTCCTTGCACAAGCTCAGTCACTCTCACTGCCATCCAGATCATGTATGCTATACAGGATCCACCCAATTATAAAATGTTTTTGAAAAAGATCAAAGAGCTGGGACTGAGCAGTGTCCTTGATCCATTCTGGAAGGGCTGGGAACTTTCCAAACCTTCCTACTTCTCCATGCAGAACCCCTTCACCATTTCCATTGGTTCTGCTGGGATCATGATTGTCAGTGGTATATCACAGTCATAGAAGCGCAGGAGATCAACTTCTGGTTTTCATTAATCCAAACCACTATTGTGTACCACTCATTTGAAGATGGTATTTCAAAGCTGAAGCAAGCCACCAGCTACAATCATTGGGCCATACAGTATTATCTAGTTGGCATCATTGCTGGCGCAGTACCTAATTGGTTCCTCATTGCAATTTGATCTCCCATGGAAAGTTCCAGTATTTTACACAAGCATTATCTTTCAGTGACAATATGCTTCTCAAGGTCTCAATGGCCTTGCAAAACTTTCACAACCACAAAGATGCCATTACACATGCTGGAGGATGGAAGGACAGCTGGGAGATACTGAAATTAGAGCTACTCCAAGGTGTCATCCTGGATATTTCGCACTCTGGCCCAGTCATGCAATGGTTAGCAGACCCTACTAATCAGCAAACTAACTTTTATCTGGCCAGAGCTGGCCAAAGTCCCAGTCTTCCTAGCTAGGTACCTAACTGGCTAGTTCTGTTCAGTTCTGTCCCAGACCCACAAATTACATTAATATTTACCAAAGCAAATTAAAAGTATGACATCAAGACAGCTTATATAATTAATATATTAATAGTCCTAATCCTAATCCAAGTGCTATATTTTATTAGTACATATTTACATATGTTCCCTACCACAACACTAACCACACACCACTTTGGTTAACCATACTAATAAGGCAACATTCAAAACATTCCAAGTCTTTTGAACATGACTATTATTGTCAATCAAGACATGTATATAATCCATTACCCCACCACCTTATACATTTTATCAACATTTATCCTACATATCTACTACAATTTTATGACACTAACTCTATCCACTTTGATTAACAATATTAATCCTTGCTTACTCTTTTAATAGTATTTTGAATATTGTTTTATCAGTGTTGTTAACCAAAGTGGTATATGGTTAATGTTATAAAATTGTAATATGTAGATATGTAGGATAAATATTGATAAAATGTATAGGATGGTGGATAATGGGTTATATATGTACATGTCTTGATTGACAATAATAGTCATGTCCAAAAGACTTGGAATGTTTTGAATGTTGCCTTATTAGTATGGTTAATCAAAGTGGTGTATGGTTAGTGTTGTGATGGGGAACATATGTAAATATGTACTGCTAAAATATAGCACTTGGATTAGGATTAGGACTATTAATATATTAATTATATAAGCTGTCTTGATGTCATACTTTTAATTTGCTTTGGTAAATATTAATATAATTATAATCTATGGATCTGGGACAGTCTGGGACAGAACTGAACAGAACTAGCCAGTTAGGTACCTAGCTAGGAAGACTGGGACTCTGGCCAGCTCTGGTCAGATAAAAGTTAGTTTGCTGATGTACCAAGCATGTGCACATCCAGGAGATCAAAGTACCTGCTTGGGCTGGAAACAACCAGAACTACTACCGCCAGATTGCCCACCATCTCGACAGATCCAACAAATATTTACTGTTTGACATTGCAACCTACTTGGAGGAGAGGAGTACTATGGCAGACAGGCTTAATGAGGAAGATGATAGGATTTTTGACCAGGATGACAAACATGAACCTGATCCAGAGGACATCAAGTCTCTTCCAGGTCACCTGGGCATAGTGGTGTCTTCTTGAGTCAATTGCTTTGAAACTGCTGATGCACTCTCTCATGGTTGTTTTCCAACTGCCCCCACACCCCACCAAACCTTTTCTACTGCTACCTCTGCCTTTCATCTTGCACTGAAACCTTCCCTACAATTGAGTATAGATAAAGCTGCCACCAAATTCAATCTCCTAGATCTTTGCCCTGCTCTATATGTTACGGTTTTGGTACACCCCCGGTCTTTTTCCTCCTCTTATCCTCGACCGGTACCACACGTGACCACCCGTCACCTGACCACCCGCCCCGGCGCATCCTCGCGCTCGTTTACGCTCGACGTCCTCGTCCGGCAACGACCCGGCTTCCCTTCCTCCTGCACTCCTCCTCGTGCAGCATTCCTCGACATAGCCGCCCTCCTATGTCATGTCCTGGATCCTCCCTGGATCTTCCCTGGATCTTCCCCGGATCCTCCCTGGAATATCCCCTGGATCTTCCCACCCTTCCCCTCCTTTAGGGCCGTCTTCATCGCCCTTCGGATTTCCCCGGCTCTGCCTTGCACTGCCCGCCTTGCACTGCCTCTTCAGTGCCCTTCCCGCACAGCCGTTATCCTGTGCTTCCCTCGGCGATCCCCACCTCAGTTGAGGCCAGATCTCTCCTCGACATCGCCACCACCCTCGTGTTGCGCCACGGCCTCACTTCTGTCTCGTGATCACTCACGTGCCATCACAACGCGTCGCGCCACGCTGATTCCCACGACGCGTCCTTACGCTCGTGAACTTCCCACGCAGGACCCCTCCTGCCTAATCAGGCGATAACCTCGCCACGTTGGCTTCGGCTTCTCGGCTTGCAGCACGGCTCTTACTATATTAGGTTAGACTGCGCACGGACCACCATTACCAGATTGGGATATACCTGCCCTAAAGCCCTTACGGCCGGGGTATATAAGTTCGAGCTCCTCTCGAACACCTCTCTCTCTCTAACCTTGATCTGACACCTAAAGTGTACAC